>SEYY01000161.1:40449-65449 GCA_009176605.1 Armadillidium nasatum
TGGGAACCTCGTCATTTCCAACAATGGGTTCTAATGGTTCTTTGGAACCAGTCATAAAGTTGCAGTAATGGTCCATTTGAACAATTCCATCTGGAAACAAAAAAAAAAAAAAAAAAAAAAAAATTTTAAAATATATATAGTGCGTCTTCATAATATGGTATATTTTTTTGCTTTCTATATTACCACACCATCACTCAAGAATAAATCGTACAGAAAGAAAGGGCGCATAATAAAAGGAAAACCAGTAGGTTTTATAATATATATATATATATATATATATATATATATATATATATATATATATATATATATATATATATATATATATATATATATATATATATATTATATTTATAGGGACCGGGGCTGGGGTTCTGGCCGGGGGGGTTGCCTAAAAATTGTAAAGAGGTCAAAAGCACTGAAATTTTACTTTAAAAAAAAAATAGATATAAATTTAATTGAGGTTTATTTAATTATAAGAAAGGCGTAGAATAGCCAAAATTCACTTAAATTATGATTATATGGATTTTCTCAGAAAAAATTCCTTAACAAGAAAATTTGGAAACACCTTAATTCTTCTAATCTTATCTCTGATCGCCAGTATGGCTTTCGTAAAGAACGTTCTACTGGTGATCTTCTTTCCCTACTTTCTGACTCTTGGTCCTCCGCTCTTCGGGGTTTCGGTGAATCTTTCGCTGTGGCGCTAGACATATCGAAATCCTTCGATAGAGTCTGGCACAAAGCTTTGATTTCCAAACTTCCCTCTTTCGGAATCTATCCTTCTCTCTGTAACCTTTTCTCTAATTTCCTTTCGGTTGTTCTTTATCAGCTATTGTAGACGGCACCGTTCTTCCTATAAATCTATAAATAGTAGTGTTCCTCAAGGATCTGTTGTATCTCCAACTCTTTTTCTAATTTTTAATAATGATCTTCTCTCTATTACTTCGTCTCCTATACACTCCTATGCCGATGACTCCACCCTTCATTACTCCTTTCAATTTGAAAGACGTCCCTCCCAACAACGTTGATAGATTCAAGAAGGATGGCCTTGAAGCAACTGACCTCTGATCTTTCTCGTATTTCAAAGTGGGAGAGAGAAACATAATCGCTTTCAATGCCTCAAAAACTCAATTCCTCCATCTTTCTACTCGACACAATCTTCCACACAACTATATCTTCTTCGAAAACACTCAACTCAAACCTTCATCTGTCCTCAGAATTCTCGGTGTTTCTTTTTCTCGTGATCTTTCTTGGAAAGATCACATTATTTCTCTCACTAAACAAGCTTCTAAGAGGTTGGGTGTTCTGAGGCGCCTTCGTGGTTTTTTTTACGCCACCCCAGTTGCTTGCTCTGTAATGGGGTGTTGTTCGCCCCTGTATGGGGTACGCCTCGCACATCTGGGGTGGTTCCACACATACAGCTCTTTTCGAAAAGGTGGAGTCTAGGGCCTTTCATCTTATAAACTCTTTTGCTCTTACTTACTCTCTCCAATCTCTTTCTTCCCGTCGAATTGTTGCGTCACTTTCTCTATACTATCGCTATTACAACGGACACTGCTCTTCTGAACCTCTCGTCGCATACCTCCTCCATTGAGAAAACCTCGTGCGACACGACTTTCTACACAGTCTCATCTTTTCTCTGTCCAACTCTCTGACCCCAGACTTAACCGCTGTGCTCACTCTTACATGTACTCTACTGGTAAAGTCTGGAAAACACTCCCTTTATCTATTTTTCCAACTTCTTTTGACTTGAACATTTTCAATTGCCGTGTGTCGGGTCACGTCAGCCATTAGCGACCAGATTCATAATGTTCCCCAATTCTGGTGGAATTTGGTGGGCCTCCGGCCTTTGCTCACCAGAGGAGACATATATATATATATATATATATATATATATATATATATATATATTATATATATATATATATATATATATATATATATATATATATATATATATATATATATATATATATATATATATATATATATATATATATATATATATATATATATATATTATTAAATGATATTTGTTTGAAGAGAGATATAGCCTCAAAAACTTTGGGAATTTATGAAATTTGGTAAAAAAATTGACTGTCTTCAATGCTATATCTCTAAACCAACGAATCGCATTGAATAAAGAATAGAGAGGAATTTGTATCCCCATCCCTCCTCTATACACCCACCAAAAATAAATGTTATAGTTGTAGTTTTTTTTTAGTTTTTTTTGTCCGAAAAGGTGAATTTTTTTTTTAAATAGTTGTTAAGGTTTTTGGCTTATAACATTTTTCCTGTAACTCTAGGAACAAAAGTCTGTTACAAGTTTTTGTTGCCAATAGAATTCTAAATATACAGTACAAATTTTAGGTCATTCCGAAAAGTGATTTGGCCTCGCCATTCATTTGAAAATGGTCAAATTTCAAAAAAAAAAAAAAAAAAAAAAAATTTTAATAAAAAAAAAAAAAAAAAAAAAAAAAAAAAAAAAAAAAAAAAAAAAAAAAAAAAAAAAAAAAAAAAAAATCGGCTGAAAATTAAAAAAAAAAAAAATATTTTGAAATTTTATTGTCCCCTCAAGTATAATTTCCCATTTTAACCCCGGCTGGCAACCCCGGTTTTCCCTGATTTTTAGCCGGGGCCCCGGTATATATATATATATATATATATATATATATATATATATATATATATATATATATATATATATATATATATATATATATATATATATATATATATATATATATATATATATTTAATTTATAAATTTAAACCATAGGGAGATAAATTGAGTTTTTAAGATCTAATGGTTACAAAAGAAGAAGAAAAAGTCAAATTACAAAAAGAAAAATGGCTATCTTTGGGCTATTAGCTGTATAAGGACGACAACGTGTAACTTAAGTTTATAAGTGAAAACTTAATTTTCTATTATGGCAGCTATAAATTAAAAAACAGCCCAAATACAGTGGCTTTATTAGAATTACAAAGGACCGGTCCTAAGAAGATTGAGAAAACTATTACCAGGATAGAAGGTGAGACATTTTCTTCATTCATTTATTAACCATAGGTCCTAACTTTATTTTTATCTCACTGTATTTAAATGTAAATTAATTAATTATTATTACTTATTTTATACGATACTCCGGTCTTCTAGATTATTTTTACTTTTATAATATAGTGGACAATTTCCTCTATAAGTAAGCTTAATCCTAGATCTTAAAAAACTTAACTTAGGCACATGCTAGAGTTTAAAAAGTTTAAAAATTATTCTAGTTAAAATGAGGCTAATATTTCTGGAGACTGGTGGTTAACGTCAGAGGTTGCCAGTTTTGAATTCTATCACTTTTTTATGATACTTCGTGGTGTCAAGGCGTATTTTTTTCTCGATGCGTCGCTGTATTTTTATCCGTGCTATTTTAGTGTTAAATAATTTTACTTTTGCACGTTTCATAGTTTGCGTATATCAAAGAATTCAAATTTACATTTTTTAACTGATAGAATATTCTTGGATATTGGCCGATTGCTTGCCGTGTTCGTTTATTCTGTCAAATAACAGGTGGGTAGTTGGTTTGAAACCAAGGGTATTCTTGAAGTTATATAAGTTGCATTCGGAGCCTTTCGCGTTAATATTTCATATTCGTCAAATCTTTGAAAGCTCCGTTTGTTAACTATTAAAATACATATTCTTGGAGGCTTTAAACGGGTTTAATTTATTCGTTTCAAGCAGTGAGAAAAGCACAATTTTTCTCAAAGCTTATTCTAGCGGTGTATCATCTCCGTTTATATAAATATTCTATATTTATATAAGCGACTAACCCTAGTCTCCAAAAGATAACTAATAAACTAACATCTCAATATAGAGAGTCAACAATACTCCTTATATTGATTCTGTAAAAATCCTTACATCAGGATACATTTTCACTCGTAAACTGAGTGACATTAATGAAATAATCTAATTGATTATTTTAATATATATATATATATATATATATATATATATATATATATATATATATATATATATATATATATATATATATATATATATATATATATATATATATATATTCTTTTAAGAGCAGAAGAGAGAACCTTAAAATGAGAAAGCTTAGTTAGTGTGCAAAAATAAGAGGAATAAAAATCTCACAGCACAGAAGTTGGTGGATAGAATTTAATACGATTAATTAATGTATGTTGAAAAAAGCTGCAAATATTTCACACATGATATCCAATTCATTAATAACATACATCTTATAGAGATAATAATTAACAAAAAAAAACACAAACAAGCCACAACAACTGAAAAATCTAGTATCGTAGTTTAAAATGGTTAATCAATCATATTTGCAGAATGACATTAAATTCCTTACAAGTGAAAATCTTAAAAACCAAAGTGGAAACAATCAGTACCAATAAAAATTGAAGATAGAAAATTTGCCTCGAAATTCAAATGTTAATCACTGAACATAGATAAGTATCCCTAACATGTTTGTGCAATCTTTCCTACAGACAGTCGAACATATTTTGGCACGAACTCTTTCATGGAATTCCCCAAAAACAAACTAGTTTAAGTTTTCATTCACACCATATAAAATAAAAAAACAGCCATGCATGCCTATATACAACATCCTTCAGGCACACATGCATAGAATCAAAAGTCTTCTTACACATCATTATACAATCAACCATATTCAACCACCCTCATATACAATATACGATCCAAAGTTTTATAATCTCAATCCCATTCGTATACGATCAAAATACTTGCAAAATCTTCTTGATAGGCAAGAAATCAAATAACCTTCAACTTAAAAAAGAAAGAAAGATTTTCATTTCGTCTAATACCCATTATAGAAGAAAATGAAAACTGCAACAATTACCTGGATGATGAAAAGAGACTTTGCTTGGCATCAGATGAAATATATTCATAGTTTCCTTTGAGTTCTTCAAATTCAGAGTTAAAAGCATGTGTTGAATGGTTGAATCTCTAAGAAATTAAATATACAATAAAAAAAATTTACCTCACCTCTACAGCTCAATATTTATGATTTTATTTCACTAAGCTACGAACAATAACAAAACGTACATTTTTTTATTTTCAGTAATACTGTACTGACGGGGAGATTTGTAACCAGGCAAATTAATAGAATCTAGCATTTTCGGGAGCTTCTTCTGTTTAGCATCTAATAAATTAGCCTTCAGAACTATCCTGAAAGGTTAAATTCAAAAATTATATTGAAAAATAACAATCACTTCAATTTATTTCATCATAGGTCAATTTTGAAAAAAGATCAAGCTTATTGACTTATATAGAATAAATAGTCTTTGATATATATATATATATATATATATATATATATATATATATATATATATATATATATATATATATATATATATATATATATATATATATATATATATATATATATATATATATATATATATATAATCAAAGACTATTTATTCTATATAAATCAATAAGCTTGATCTTTTTTCAAAAGTTGACCTATGATGAAATAAATTGAAGTGATTGTTATTTTTCAATATAATTTTTGAATTTAACCTTTCAGGATATATATATATATATATATATATATATATATATATATATATATATATATATATATATATATATATATATATATATATATATATATATATATATATATATATATATATATATATATATATATATATATATATATATATATATATAATATATATATATATATATATATATATATATATATATATATATATATATATATATATATATATATATATATATATATATATATATATATATATATATATATATATATATATATATATATATATATATATATATATATATATATATTAGTGATGGATCGGATGTCATATTTTCTAATTTGCGGATGCGGATGCGGATATCGAATTTTGGCGAAGTGCGGATGACGGATGTTGAATTTTCGAAAGTTCGGATGCGGATGTTGAATTTTCGGAAATGCGGATGCGGATGTATATATTATATATATATATATATATATATATATATATATATATATATATATATATATATATATATATATATATATATATATATATATATATATATATATATATATATATATATGTAAGTATATGATCACATATACAAATTCCTTATATTTTCCAGAGGTGAGGTCACGATGCGAAGAGACGCTGTTAAAAAAGGATGCGTACCTTCCTTCAAAGATGGAACAAGAGAAGAAGAACACATATAAGCAGAAAGGCTAAGTGATGTTTTCGTTTAGGTTATGGTTTTCTAACTTCTTTTTATTTTCTTTATTTTTAGGTTATGGTCTTGATTTTGAAAATAATATACACCATATCCAATTCAATTTTCCAAAACAATTATAAACATTTGATAATGTTGATTATAATAACAAACTTAAATAATATTTTTGACATTTACAAAGTCGATTTATACGAACGACTTACCTTGGATTGGAGCTCATCACCACAAGCCCATCCGTAAGTCCCTTAATTTTTTGGGGGGGTTTGTTTGTAAAGTAAATAAGTAAAATCAATATTTTCATTGTATTTTTCAGTTCCAACCTGGGAACTAATACATAACGCTTTCGTAAATCATCGTACGGATAGATCGTTTCTTGCACAGTAAACAGTCTGCAAGGATTTCGTTTATTACGTTCCCCAATCAAATCATTGCCCTTCGTTGTCGTTGCATAGTCTGTTCCATTCAGTTATCAATTCCTTTCCTGATTTCGATAAAACGTTTTCATTCTGTTCCTGTATAAAGCCTTTACCTCAATAAAGAAATAAGTTTTTCTTTCGGTTTCTTTATCCCTTCGTGTTGCCATATTCTCGCTGCATACCGTTCCTTCATCGTGATCTTCCCTATAGCAATCGCTACGCATCTGAGGATCTTCGTTCGCTCAAGAAGGATTGCGACATCAAGTTTAGTCTAAACCTCTTAATCAATTTCGTCCGTAAAAAAGGATAAGCGGACGATACAACCAGGGAAATTATATCCACCGCCAACTCAATACATTGTGAGTAAAAATAAATATTAACTCTTTTCTCTAATTGCGTACATATATATATATATATATATATATATATATATATATATATATATATATATATATATATATATATATATATATATATATATATATATATATATATATATATATATATATATATATATATATATATATATATTTTGTTAGGTTTGAGGTTTGGGAAGAAGAGGAAGAGAAAGAAAATTGGGAGACATGGTTTGGAAGGAGTTATTAGAAGGAAGAGGGAGTTTAGTATTTTAGTTACATATGTTATATAATTTATCTTTTGTTTCAGATTGATAGGATAAATAAAAAGGTGTTAGTTTAAAATAGGAGGTCATAGTTTTCTCCTTCTGAGTTTACTTTTAAGTTTAAGGAAAGACAATATATTTTTAATAATAGAATTATAAGTGATAGAGTGTAATACTCTAAAGGAAGAAAGAAGAATATTTCTTTGTTTTTCAAGAGGTCAATAACGATAGGCATTTGGATAGCAGGGGGAGCTTTTTCTCATTGTGGGTTCTGGGTTGCTGTATTGCTGGGCGCTCAGTGTTATAGTTGTCCTGGGGGCTCTAATGGGAATTGGGCTGGTCTTTGTTGTCCGGTGTCTGAATTAAGCTGGAAGCAATAACATTAAGAACAGTGGATAACAGCAATAAGGTAAGGAAAGGAAAACTTTGTATAATGCTAGGCTATTAACTAATCAGTGGTAGCAGAGCGTAGTTCGACATGGCAAAGAAGAGTGGAGAGGATGTAGAACTTAGTTAGGAGAACCAGGAGAGAAAAATAGAGACAAGAGGAAAAAGAGTGTGTCCAACTTTTAAAGGTATAGAAGGAGAAGACTATGATATGTGGAGAAAAAGAGTGATACTGTGGTATAAGCTGGAAGGAAAGTATTTAGAATGTCCAGGAGGCAAGATAATGCTCAGTTTGGGAGAAAAGGCTTTTCAAAGCGTTTACAACGTAGAGTTGGAAAGGTTGGGGAAACATGAAGGGATGGAAAAGGTAATAGAAGTATTGGATAAAAGATATGGAAAAGAGAAGAGTAGGGACTGATATGATAAGATTTTGGAGTTTTTCAAGATAAAGAGAAACACAGAAGAGTCAATAAGAGATTACGTAGCAAGGTATGAGATGGTTGAGAATACTTGTAAAAAGGCTGGAAAGGTAGACCTAGGCGAGGATATGAGATGTGTTCACTTGTTAGAAGGTGCGAATATAGGAGAAAATCAGAGACAGATGGTTCTAGCATACTGTGGTAAAGGTGATTGGGTGTTTGAAGAATTTAAGAGCGGTTCACTCAATGTCTGTGAAGGAATAGGGAAGAAGGAAACGAAGGAATGGCTGGTGGAAGATCAGGACTTGATGATTAGTAAGGTGCAGGAAAGAGAGGTAAAAGTACTAAACCAAAAAAACAGATATGGACAAATAATGAAATGTCTTTTATGTAGATCAGAATATTACTTTGCAGCATCATGTCCGATGAAAGATAAATGGAAAAAACAGGAGGGAAGGGAAGTTAAGAATAATCAAACAGGACAAATAGAACAAAGAGGAATTGTAGTGGGTGGTTTTGGAAGAGGAAGAGGAAGGTTTTTGAGAACATTAACACGGAAGTAGGAAGAATGAGGGATAATGGTAATAGGAATCAAAGAGTATTCGTGGGACAAAAGGAAGGAAAAGAAGAGTGGGATGAGTATGGGAAAATATGGCCAATTGAAGATACTGGATGTAGTACCAATGTAATAGGGGAGAAGTGACTAAGATATGTTTTAGGTAGTATGTGTTCGAGAGAAAGAGAAGAGGTCAGGAAAACTATGGAAGTGATAGAAGGTAATTATGTTTTTGGGGAATCTAAATATAAAGCGGTTAAAAGGATAAGAATACCATGTTCATTTTATAGGTGGGATTTTTATTTAATTACAGATGTAGTACAGGGGGGTATACCTTGGTAATTAGGGAGGGAATCATTACGTAAAATGGGAGCATGTATTAAACCTGAATAAATATGAGATGACAATAGGGGCTTTTAGGAATGTACGAGTTCTCCTTAGAGTTGATAAAAGAGGGCATTTACGGATCAGTCTAAGAAAAGGTATAAAGAAAGAAATATGGTGGGAGGGTAATGTGAAAAATAGTTTAGAAGATAGGCAAGAAAGAAAAAAGATACTGACGAGACTACATGTACAGTTTGGACATCCAAGTAAAGAAAGGTTGGGGGATTTGATTAAGGATGCGTATAGAGAGGAAATGGCAGATGATGTTCTGAGGGAGATTAAGGAAGATATAAATGAGTTAAGTGAGAATTGTGATATTTGTATAAGATATAAAAAAACACCTAGCAGACCAACAGTAGGGTTGTCTTTAGAAAAGAGGTTTAATGAAACTGTGGCCATGGATTTAGGGGAATTGGAAGGAAGTAAATTTCTCGTTATGTTAGATCTAGGAACAGGTTATTGTCAAGCAAGTTGGGTAAAAAGCAAAGAACCAAAGGAAATAGTAGGAAAGATTTTGGAAAGATGGATTAGCATATTTGGTGCTCCAGAAAGGATTATGAGTGACAATGGTCTTGAATTCCAGAATGAAGAGATGAAATTGATGTGTGAAAGATTCAGTATAAGACAACTGGTGACAGCGGCTGAGAGTCCTTGGAGTAATGGGAGATGTGAAAAGATGGTGGGGTTGTTAAAGGATTCTATGAGGAAAATGAAAGGAGGGGTGCAAGAAAGAGTATTGTTTGCTCTGGTCAGTTGAAGCCAAAAACTGGTTAATGAATAAAGGAGGTTACACCCCAACTCAATTGGTATTTGGGAAGAATGGCAAGCTCCCAAATAATACTGATGAGGAAGAAACAAGCGTGGGGGTAATAGGTACTGAAAGTGAACAGCTAAAGGAGACAATAGAAGGTATACAAAAGGCAAGAGAGGCTCATATAAAACAGGAAGTAGAAGATAGGGTAAAGAGAGGGATGAAAGGTCAAATAAGAGAGCATAAGCTGGAATTAGCAGAACCTGGGGAGGAGGTTTATTATAAAAGAGAGATGGACAATACTTGGAGAGGCCCTGCAAAAGTTATAGGAAGGGATGGTAAGGTAGTGATAGTGAAACATGGAGGTACGTTACGGGAAATCGCCAGAGTTCACATCACGAGGTTAGCTGGTATTGGTCAGAAAAAGGGAGATAATGAGACAGAGAGTAATGTGATAACGGAAGGAGAATATGAGAAGCTAATAGAGAACATACAAAAAGCGGATAATAACAGAGACAATGAGGAAGAAGAACAAGAAGTGATTATTATAGAATCCATGAATCAGAAGAGGAGGAAGAAGAACAGAATCAGGAAACAGAGGAGACAGAGGAGGAATCAGAGGAAAGAGATGTAGTAAAAATCAAGATTGGTAAAAGATATAAAGCTACGAATAGAGAAAGTGGTGACAAAGTGAAGGTGAAGATACTCAGTAGGGCAGGAAAAGCAAAGAGTAAAAAGTGGAGTGATAGTTTTAATGTTCAGAATATTGAGAACGGAGAAGAGAGTTGGATTGATTTTAGAGATATGACCGATGTGGAGGAGATTAGTGACCAAGAGGAGGTATGGTTAGGTAATAGTTTGGAAAGTGAAAGGGTTTTGAGCACGAAATTGTGTGAAATAGAGAACTGGGAAGAAAATGATGTTTTTAAAAGAGTAAAGGATACAGGTCAAAAGAGAATATCGCTAAGATGGGTAATAACAGAGAAAATTAAGGATGGGGAAGCAATATGTAAAGCAAGATTGGTTGCTAGGGGTTTTGAGGAGGAGGGAGAGGAGCTGATAACTGAATCTCCAACGTGTTCAGGGGAGGTACTGAGGATGTGCTTAACTCTGATGAAATTGAAAGGATGGAAATATATATATATATATATATATATTATATATATATATATATATATATATATATATATATATATATATATATATATATATATATATATATATATATAATATAATATATATATATATATATAATATATATATATATATATATAAAATTTCATTAGATTTAGACTCAACCATACTCAAAAGATTAGTAATTTGAGACACTTGAAAAAAAAAATCATTCATTCAAAATTCAAAGAGCTAATGGTGTCCCTTTTAAAGCTAAACAATTAAGTTTTGAAGAAGAAAATATTCCCCAAAACCAAACCTGATTTGCTAACTACCTTAGTAAAAGTTGTAAAGTTTCCAAACCCCACGAGACATAAATATCTACTTTCCAACCTACCATACAAGGCAAAAGAGATACCGATAAAAGGAAGAAATCTAAAGTAACAAACATCAAAAAAAAAAAAAAAAAAAAATTTACAATCATTTCCAAAAAAAAAAAAAAAAAAAAAAGGCATCCAAATACAAACAAATAACAAATACAAACTTGATTTATAAATAAATTATGATACAAGTTGCTACATACTTTCTACAAAGATTTTCTTCTTCAGCAGTGCAATCCTCAATTTTTTTTGATACTGCATCAGGGTAAGAGTCAAACACAATAGCTTTAGTTATTAATTGACTCTGTGGGAGACTGGCTACAGGGCTAAAAGTGTTCTTCATCACATTACATACAGGTTTCTTCTCCGGAATGACAACATCCTTATCAGGTAATGGTGTGTATGGTCTATAAATAATTAAAAGGTAATAGACTTAAGTTACATGCGTTCCCAAGCTAGAATGGTTAGAAAAAATAAATTAATTAAAATGGCTATTGCTGTATTTGCTGGAATAATGTCAATAATGTAATTTTAAAAAAAAAAAAAAAAAAAAAAAAAAAAAAAAAAATAAAAAAAAAAAAAAAAAAAAAATTAAAAAAAATTATTTTTTATTATTTAATATTGGGTGCAATCATCAGCTAAAGCAGCCCTTTACAGCTTAAAACAGTTGCTACAGTGCTTCTAATAAGTTTCCTTTTTTTTATTTGATTATGATTTATTTCATCATCATTATTATATATATATATATATATATATATATATATATATATATATATATATATATATATATATATATATATATATATATATATATATATATATATATATATATATATATATATATATATATATATATATACCAGGAGGGGGTCTACGATAGCATAATGAAATGTTTGTAGGGGTAGTAGTGGGGAGGGTCTCAAAATTGTTATAAAATTTTTGAATGGGTTTTTTGCTTCGTTTTTTAAACCAAACTAAAAAAAAAAAAAAAAAGTGATCAAATACTCAATTTTTTCCTGTGATTTTCCAACATGTCTTAAAATATTTTTCAGTTTTATTTTTGCTCAAAATTGAATGTGGGATCATTAGTGAGCATTACTAATTATTAATGAGTGGAGGGAGAGGGGAAGTCGCTTTGGGCTTGTGTTTCAGGTGTATTTTAAAGGGAAAAAGAGGGGAAAGTTAAAAAAAATTTAAATTAGAGATTTGTAATATATAGTAAGTCCCTATAACACTATATCAGCTTATATGACTACAGTAGTAAATAAAATTTACTCTATAATTTGGGCCTCTGTACAATAAAAAATGTTTTACATATTTTAATAAATAAATAAGTTATACGTACTCTTCTTCAAAAACTGGTCGAATTACATCTTTCATATCCACAACCTCAATACCCTTGGCAGTTAAAATTGCTTCTGCATTTGTTTTAATTATAGTTTGCCTTCTTCCAACAGCCCACCGATATTTAAACTGATCACGCAAATTCCATGAACGAAGCACATTTGTAATTTTCATGGTAAAATAAACAGTAGATTATATACCTATAAACATTCAAATATTACAAAAGAGAAAAAAGAAATGCCCTAATATACAATTATGTAAAAGTTTTACTATGTTAATAAAATTAACACTTTATCTAATTGTTAAAAGGAGAAAAAAAAAATTTAAAAATTTCTCAAATTGCAACAGTAAATTCTGAAATTAAATTGCCAAATAGCATGGTGTACACTATTATGCTTATATTTAAAATTTTATATAAATTCATAAATTTCTTATATGCAATAAATCAATGACAGATTGCAAAGTCTGAGTCAACAGACTCTGACTTAACCTCAATTTCTTATTTTATTAAGTTCAGATTTGAAATAGATTACTGAAAGTCATGGGTGCAAATCGGTAAATATTTTTGCTAGATTAGGTAAACAGTATCGTAGCTCCTACATATTAACTTTCAATTTAAATTTCTCTCAAAAAATTTTTCAGTTCTTTGAATACAATTTATATGTAACATTTACATGTGTTACGTTTTGATACATTTCTGCATACATTTAAGATTTTGTACTTTTCCTTGACACACAATTCATAATTTTTGTAACTCTTTATAATGCTATAAAAGCTGGAAATGAATTAACATATAATTGACAAGTCAGTTAAGTTAATGCATGAATACCAACATTGCACTCTAATCAAATGTGTCTAAAATTTTATACATACTCCCATGCCTGTCAAATTTTGAGAAAACAGACCCAACAATCATAGTATGCACACCACCAGATTATCAAGCTGAGAATGAGTACAGTTTTTATCTAAAAGTAAATACTCACATCCTGATAACCCATTAGACACTTTATGGCACAAAATAGGAAAAAGGGTTATTCTATGTTAAGTGTCCAAACAAATTCAGATCTTCCTTGCTAAGCCATCTTCAATTTTTCTGAAACTTGGTGAGTATACAAACATGTTTCAAATGAAGTTCTGCAAAATTATAGCCTCAGGTATCTTATAGTTGAGTCCTCAGAGTCTATTCTATGAGGTCCCCTACACTCCATAAACTGTCTTATAAGAAAGCACTGTGGTTTAGGGAGCCATTACTTCATAACCACAGTACAATCATTTACAATAGAACAATGTATACCATACCTCTTTGAGTGATTTGTGTTTGTTGATTTAGTCATTTTCAAATATCTGGATAGAACTACAATGCTAAACAAGCTGAAAATGTGAAAGTTTGCTAAAGTCTGTGTACTGAGGAAAGAGATATAGCTTTGTGTTGATCCATGGTGGCTGTGCCACTACCAATTTTTTAATAAAGAACTGGTAAACCCATTACCAAAGTGTCACACCTGATACTCATATAAGGCCAGCCATGAGTGGGCATCTTTACCACAGGGTTCTATTATTGAATGGGTCTATCACTAAGCCTAAATGAGTCTAGTTACATGTGTTCCCAAGAAAAAAGAAATTAATTATATTGGTTAATTACCAAACTTTTTTTATCTTTTCATTAATGTTGCACATCAGAGATTCTACAAATCTGTATTATCCCATGGTTGTTGCTGTATTTCCTGGAATGATGTCAACAATGTGTGTTGCTCAGAATACAAGATATTCTTTTAAAGCAGGCTACTGGAATGTATAGGATATTCAATGAGGATATAAACAAGGTATAAATTTGACTTGATAAATTCAGAAACATGCTTTGAACCATTGACTGGGATAAAGAATTGAACCAAAATTGTTTTCAATATTGGGAGACTATCAAATCCATCTTGGATAAAAGTCAGTCAGAATGATTTCTAGTCAAAAAGTCCAATTGATCGAGTAGGGAGATAAGGAAAACAATTAGGGACAGATATAAATGATTCAAGAGGTTCAAAGACAATAACAGTATAATAGATTTGTTAACTTATAGGAGAATAAGAAATGAGTTAACTCAAGAAATAAGAAAGTCTAAAAGAAAATCAGAATTTACTTGGCAAGAAACAATAAAAGATTTGAAATTCTTTAATTTTTATAAATTTAATAATAATAATAACAGCAGGACTGGTTCTATTAACATAAATGATAAAGTGATTAGTAGTATATAGTGGAGGGGAGTGGAGCCGCCTCTGCTCTTTCCTGGATGGATGGAAGACGGAGCTTCCTTTTTTTTTGGAAGGGAACGGAGTCCCTCTCTGGTCCTGTCTGCCTGATGAAGAATTAGTCAATATTTTTAATACCTATTTTGCATCAGTTTACAGATAACAGTTACATCAGAGAGCAAAGCAGTGATAGTTTTGCATTGCTTGTTATTGATACAGATGAGGTTAAAGATTTGCTTGAACATATTGATTATAATAAGCCTGCAGATACTGATCATATACATGGAAGGATCCTAAAGGAAGGTAGTACAGTATTTCATATGGTTTATATTTAATATTCAATAGGTCTCTTAATTATTGTAAGATTCCAGAGGATTAGAAAACTGCTTTTGTGGTACCAATTAAAAAAGGTAACAGAGATGATCTTGAATATTATAGACAAGTTAAACTTCATTTGTAGTTAAAATTCTAGAAAAAATATTGAAGTCATATAGAAAAACATTTAGTTGACGATTATGCGAGCCTCCAACATGGTTTTAAGAAAGGTAAATCATGTCAGATGAATCTTTTGGAATTTATGGACACATTACTGATTGCATTGACAAAGGAGAACCAGTTGATATTGTATATCTTGCTTTTAGCAAAGCTTTTGATAAAGTACCTCATAAAAGGTTGATTTACAAGTTACCTCTGTGTAGTTTAGGAGAGGTTGTTCATAATTGGATACAGGAGTGGTTGAAAGATAGGAGTGTGAAGTACTCAATAGAAATGAATCATCATGGGAATTGGTAAAAGAGTGGTGTTCTCCAAGGTTCTGTACTGGGACCTCTTCTATTCTTAATCTATATTAATGATTTAGATAGGGGAATAAAATGTTCAGTTTTTAAGTTTGTTGATGACTAGGGATGTACCGATAGTATCGGTATCGGTAGTATCGGCCATTTTATAGGGTATCGGTATCGGTTAATATGGCTGATACTTAGGAGAAACTTTTAGATTAAAAAATAAATCTAGTTTCGATATATAAAAGTTCTAATAAGGAATTCCTTAAGCTAGCCCATATAATTCGTCTTCCTAGTATATATATATATATATATATATATATATATATATATATATATATATATATATATATATATATATATATATATATATATATATATATATATATATATATTCGCGCTCACCTTTTTCTGAATCGGAGTAAACTCTCCTTCGCACACACAAAACATTAATACAGACACCCTTTAAAGAAAATTTTTTAAAAAAAACAACTAAATGATGGCCTCAACAAAAGTAGCCTTGGAGAAGACCCGGGGGGCGGCTTCCAAATATAGCCCCTCATCAACCCCTTGAGAGTTTGTGGCCTCCAGTGATGGGGTTGGTGCCACCAAGATACAGCTGCCGGCTTGTCCTGAAGCAAGGTCTATTTTTTTCATTAATTTCTGCAACATTCGCGGTCTGCACTCTAATTTCCACTTTGTTGAACATCACTTCTTCTTCTAGACCTCACCTCTTATTCTTGACCGAAACTCAGATGTTTTAGTGTTCTGATAGCAAACCCTATTCTGGTTACTAATACTGTCTCTATCCTCAATTTTCAGCCAAAGGCGGATGTTGTGCATACGTGCGCAACGATGTCCTTTGTTCTCGTGTCTCTAATTTGGAATCTTCCGAATTTTCAACCTTGTGGCTTAGGCTCTCTTGCCATTCTACGACTAAATTCATTTGTTCAGTTTATATATCTCCTAATTCTACTGACTATCCTACATTCTTCGACTATTTAAGCTCCCAAATAGAGCACATTCTCTCTTCTTCTCCTTTATCTGAAATCATCATATTAGGTGATTTCAATGTTCACCACCGCCAATGGCTTTCATCTAGTTCTCATGATGCAGCTGGTGAACGTGCCTTCCATTTCGCTATTCAAAACGACCTTGAGCAGTTGGTGCAGCTCCCTACTCGTATCCCTGACCGTCTTGGAGATGAACCCAACATTCTAGACCTTTTCCTAACTTCTAATCCTTCTCCTTATACTGTTAAACTCTTTCCTCCTCTGGGTTCCTCCGATCACCTTCTTATCTCTGTATAATCTTCTATCTCTTCAAGTTTTCTTTTCCGCAGGAAAGACCCCCTTCTATTGAAAGGAAACGTTTGTGTCACGGACTTGCGGTCGTTCTTCTTCGATTTCCCGTGGAATGATTATTGCTTACGTGGGAGGGGTCCCTCGGAGTGTGCAGAACGCATTACCGGGGTGATTCTCTCTGGCATGGAGGCGTACATTCTATATTCTTTCCCTTCTACTAAACCTAAAAAACCTTGGTTTAACTCTGCTTGTTCTCACGCTATCAGCCGCAGGGATGTTGCCTTAAGGGATTACCGTCGTCTTCAAACTCCAGAAACTCACGCTACTACTATTTCATTCCAGTAAAAGGGAGAGTCAAAAAAGTTATTTGTTTTGAACTATTTTTCTAGTTTTCGTTTTTATCATCAGTAGTACTGATGATCATTACACAATCAGTTATTTATTTAAATTATTTGTTTTATGTTCATTCTATGTCTTTGTTAAATGGAAAGATGTTATTAATTATTTTTATTTTTCAGAATATTGATTTTTATTATTTTTGAATTTATATGTTTTACATTCAAATATTAGGCCTCCACCAATAGGGAATTAAATTGTTCATACAAGGAAAAAGCCTTCAATAAGGTAAAGTTGTATATACTTATTATATTATGTAACGATGTTAATTATTGACTCTAATGTGTATAATGGTAATTGTAACACATACCTAATATTAATGGGATAAAGATTTAATAAAACCAATCTCCATAGGCTTCCAGTATCGGGACTAAATTATACAGAATCCAGTCCTGGGTATCTTACTTGTTAGACCATTACAACCTGTGGACGTCTAATTCTGGTTGTCGACCATTCCAGCTTTGTATCATTACCAGATCTCCAACGGTAAATTATCCATTCAGTATCTTGTAGTATTGAAGAAGAAACCAAGATACTATACCCAATTCAGAAATTAAACAAGGAAAGGAAGAGAGAAGCCATCTACAATTACCAAATTAGATAAGCTAAAAATATTATATAATCTTCTTCCAACCCCTGTATTTCATCACTAACAACTCCACTTAAGAGGAAAATACTTCTCCTATTTTAAGTATTAACTGACACAGCAAGTTGTTGCCAATCCCCAACCCTATCCCATTAATAGAGGTTAAATACCGGACATTCCTTAATAAACAAGAGTGCAAAATTAATGATAAAAAGAGATAAACTATAAAATTTTGGTCTGTTTAAATATAATTCAATTTAATAAAAGTTAAACTTATTCATTTTAATAAATTTTCTTTGTTTGATTAGCAATTCATCATTAAGTAAATGTAATATCAGTAAACATTTCTTTTACTATCCCTCATCCCTTATACTTTAGTTAAATTGTTTGATTGATAGTAAAACTAGGTTCGTTAAAGTTAATTGACTAGTGCAAATAGTGTCCCATTTAAACACGCAAAGCTTGTGATAGGTTGGCCCTTTTTTAATGGCTGACGGATTTGAATGTAATATATAGGTGTTCCATCAAATCTTGGGTCATTTTCCAAAAGTCCTGTGTAGGCAGGTTAGTTCATTCACAAGTTCTAACTCTCCCTAACACCGGAATGAATCTATCCTTCGAAACCCTAAAAACTCATTCTCAGGTGGAAAAGGCAATGATCTTTCTGGTTCCTCTTCTTCACGTTCTTTCTGGCATTTTGCCAAAAAATGTCAACTCTAACTTTGCTCTTCCTCTTTTCCTCCTCTAATATCTTCCGACGGCACAACTGCTGTTTTACCTTCTTCTAAAGCTGAACTTTTTGCTCAAACTTTTGCCTCTAATTCAACCTTAGACGATTCAGGAGCTATTCTTCCTCCTTCAACCCCCTCTAACTCAATTATGCCTAAAATTAGAATTTCTTCTAAAGATGTCATTTCTACTCTCTCTGAACTTAATACTAAGAAGGCGTACGGTCCCGATGGTCCTCCTGTGGTTCTCAAAATTTGTGCTTCAGAGCTTGCACCGTGCCTCGGTAAACTTTTTCGTCTATGTCTCTCTACTTCAACGTTCCCTTCTTGCTGGAAACGTGCGCTCATTCAGCCTGTGTCGAAGAGGGGTGACCCCTCTCAACCCTCCAACTACCGTCCTATTTCTTTGACCTCCGTTCTCTCTAAAGTTTTCGAATCTATCCTTAACAGGAAGATTTGGAAACATAACATCTCAATTTTTCTAATCTTATCTCAGATCGCCAGTATGGACTTTCGTAAGAAACGCTCTACTGGTGATCTTCTTTCCCTTCTCTCTGACTCTTGGTCCTCCGCTCTTCGGCATTTCGGTGAATCTTTTGCTGTGGCGCTAGACATATCGAAAGCCTTCGATAGAGTCTGGCACAAAGCTTTGATTTCTAAACTTCCCTCTTTCGGAATCTATCCTTCTCTCTGTGATTTTCTCTCTTATTTCCTTTCCGGTCGTTCTATAGCAGCTGTTGTAGACGGCCACCGTTCTTCCTTTAAATCTATTAATAGTGGTGTTCCTCAGGGTTCTTTCCTATCCCCAACACTTTTTCTACTTTTCATTAATGACCTTCTCTCTATTAACTTCATCTCCTATCCACTCCTATGCTGATGACTCCACCCTTCATTATTCCTTCCAGTTTGAAAAACGTCCCACCCAACAGCAGTTGATAGACTCGAGAAGGGTAGCCTTGGAGCAACTAACCTCTGATCTTTCACTTATTTCAAATTGGGCAGAGAAAACATGGTTGTTTTCAATGCCTCAAAAACTCAATTCCTCCATCTCTCCACTCGACACAATCTTCCACACAACTATGATATCTTCTTCGAAAACACACAACTCAAGCCTTCATCTGTTCTTAATATTCTTGGTGTTTTTTTTCTCGTGATCTTTCTTGGAAAGATCACATTACTTCTCTTTCTAAACAAGCTTCTAAGAGGTTGGGTGTTCTGAGGCGCCTTCAGAATTACTTCACGCCACCCCAGTTGCTTGCTCTGTTACCCTTGTATGGAGTATGCTTCGCACATCTGGGGTGGTTCCACTCATACAGCTCTCCTTGAGAAGGTGGAGTCTAGGGCTTTTCGTCTCATCAACTCTTCCTGCTCTTACTAACTCTCTTCAATCTCTTTCTGCCCGTCGAATTGTTGCGTCACTCTCTCTTTACTATCGCTATTACAAAGGACACTGCTCTTCTGAACTCTCTCGTCGCATACCTCCTCCATTGAGAAGAGCTCGTGCGACACGCCTTTCTACACAGTCTCATCCTTTCTCTGTCCAACTCTTCAGACCCCAGACTTAACCGCTATGCTCAATCTTACATATACTCTACTGGTAAAGTCTGGAACACACTCCCTTTATCTGTTTTCCCAACTTCCTTTGACTTGCAAACTCTTCAAACGCCGTGTATGGACATTCGGCCTTTAATCGACCAGGATAGATCTCTCCCAACTCCGGTGGAATTTGGTAGGCCTCTGGCCTTTGCCAAGCGGAGATGTGTGTGTGTGTGTGTGTGTGTGTGTGTGTGTGTGTGTGTGTGTGTGTGTGTGTGTGTGTGTGTGTGTGTGTGTGTGTGTGTGTCTGTGTGTGTGTGTGTGTGTGTGTGTGTGTGTGTGTGTGTGTGTGTGAGAGAGAGAGAGAGAGAGAGAGAGAGAGAGAGAGAGAGAGAGAGAGAGAGAGAGAGAGAGAGAGAGAGAGAGGAGAGAGAGAGAGAGAGAGAGAGAGAGAGAGAGAGAGAGAGAGAGAGAGAGAGAGAGAGAGAGAGAGAGAGAGAGAGAGAGAGAGAGAGAGAGAGAGAGAGAGAGAGAGAGAGAGAGAGAGAGAGAGAGAGAGAGAGAGAGAGAGAGAGAGAGAGAGAGAGAGAGAGAGAGAGAGAGAGAGAGAGAGAGAGAGAGAGAGAGAGAGAGAGAGAGAGAAGAGAGAGAGAGAGAGAGAGAGAGAGAGAGAGAGAGAGAGAGAGAGAGAGAGAGAGAGAGAGAGAGAGAGAGAGAGAGAGAGAGAGAGAGAGAGAGAGAGAGAGAGAGAGAGAATTAAGACATTTTGTAATTCTTTAAAAAAAAAAAAAAAAAAGGCTTTAAAACTAAAAAGTTGGTACAAACTAGGTGAGTAGGGAAGGGAGTCGGTAGGAGTTGCTTAATTTACCGACTCTGACTCTCCATCCCTGTTCTAAACATTTATTATTCCTAACAGTTAATATTTTAATTTATAAAATATACTTGGGCACAACCATGAAATACATGACTAAGTATTGGTTGTACAGGGAATGCAATCCTCAAGTTGACTAGCAGCACACAAATGTTCTATCTTATTACTGTGTATTTCTTATAGTAATTAAAGTATCGGTATCGGTGTCGGCACCTAAAAAAATAGAGTATCAGTTTCGGTATCGGCCTCTTTACTGGTATCGGTACATCTCTATTGATGTCACAAAGCTGTCCTATCCTGTTAAAAATATTGAGGGATGTATGACAGTTCAACATAATTTGAATAAACTTTTTGGCTGGGCTGAAAAGTGGCAAATTAATTTTAATAATAAAAAATGTAAGTTTTTTTTCATAAGAATTTCAATTATGAAGTGTATCGGAATGGCTTGAATCTGTGGCTAAGAAAAATGATTTAAGTGTGACTATTAGCAATAGTTTGAAAGTGTCATAACAATGCTTACAAGCTAAGAATAGAGCTAACATAATTCTAGAAATTACAAATCGAATTATAAAAGTAAGGTGATCTGTAGACTTTATAAAATTGGATGGTTCTCCATTGAAAGGAGATATTTAAGAGGGGATATGATTCAGGTTTTCAAATTGTTGTCATCTGTTGATGATGCATATATGATTACGTTTTTTCATTAGAAAATAATAGACTCACCAGGGGTCATAATAAAAATATGAAGAAGAAAGTTTGCCATCTGGATGTGAGAAAGTATTTTTTCAGCAACAGAGTGGAATGGTTTACCACAGAATTTTGTTGAAAGTAGCTCTTTCAATTTTTAATAAAAATTTGGATCAATATATGGAGATCAAGGTATAGTAGTATGATTGACATTCCTTGGGTTACTGTTGACTTTGCATGTTGGCTTAGATGATATTTCTTTATAGCTTAGATTAATAAACTGCATCCTTCACATACTCTTAATAATGTAATTGAGTTATTTACATGGGGAAAAGTGAAATTTGGGATGAATAATTAGTGAATGGCAACTTTACCAATTTGTTGATAGGGACAGTCTTGATAGGCCCTTGTGGCTTTTAACGGTCTCTTATTTTCTTATGCAATGGGATACAATTTAGTTCCAAAGTAAACTTCTACTACATCTTGCACAATAAATGAGTAGATTTCTGGAAAATCATCATAATCTGAGATTGTAAGTAATCTTCAATTGTTAATTTCTTTGTAACTAAGGTATAATAAATCCACAGTTTGAACTAATTAGGGATGGATCGATACCAAAATTTTTACGGATACCGATACCAAGACTTTCAAATTCACCAATATCGATAAGTGTCAAAATGGATATTTTGGAAGACCAAAGGAATGAACCCATTATTCGTTCTATCATAGGGTACCTTAAGAAACAAATTCCAGCTACTCAATGGAATAAACGGACCCGAATATTCAAAACACATCATTACAGATTAATGATGCAAAATGACATACTGTACTATCAACATAGCTCAGGTAAATTACTGTAAGTACTCTTCAAGCTTCTAATCTCTGTGGTAATCAATTTACATTGGGGATGTGCTCACGTAGGAAAAAGTAAGTTGTTAGAATTATTGTATAGACATTTTTGGCATCCGCGAGTCAAACAAATAGTATCTGACATCGTAAAATGTTGTCCTACGTGCCAAAAATTTAAAACACACTCAACAAATATAGTACCACCTACATTAAAAATAACAGCAAATAGTCCGTTCGATCTAATGGCTATGGACCTACTACAATTTCCCGTAATAAGATCAGGGAACAAATACGCAGCAGTTCTTTTCGATCACTCTACTAAGTGGGCTTGCGTAGTCCAAATCACCAACAAACAAAGTGACACTGTAGCAGAGTTTTCAAGAAGAAAATGCTACCCTTCTTATTAAAAATACCTAACAGAATGTTGACAGACAATGGCACAGAATTTGTATCCGCCAATTTTCAACAAGTTTTATCCGAATTTAATATTCAACATATAAGAACCTCGCCACTACATCCAGCGAGTAATGGAATTTGTGAGAGGTTTAATCGTAGTTTGATTCAATCATTGAAATGTTTAGTATTGGACCATGAATCAGATTGGGATGAAGAAGCTTCCATCATCAATGAGTATTTACAATCATACTTATCATAGTTCATTGAAAACTTCACCATCTGAGTTCATACTAAATAATGTACATCGTGAAGTCTCTCACAGTTTTCCGCAGTACTGGGATGAAGGTACTACAAATTTTGAACCATACAAGAAAGGTCAGAAAGTGTCTAAAAAGGTAATACATAAAGGACATCATGTTGAGAATAAATTTAAAATTAGGTGGGAAGGACCTTTTGTCATCACAAAAGTCAATGAAAATAAATTAACCTATAATATTAAAAGAATAAATAATCCAAATGCTAGGGAAGAGAAAGTACACTTTTCGCATTTAAGAAAATGGGTCGAAATACCCAACTATTTAAAAGGAAATCCACAGTTTGCTGACATTCTTTTCAAAACTGATGAATTAGATGAGAATTTGGATGCGAATACTGAAGATAGTCATTCCGTACAATCTAATTCTTCTATGGGATTGTATGAGGGTGATAGTATTGATGAAGAGATTTTGCAGGATGAATATCCACAGGAAATGGAAGATAGTGAGGATGATTTTCTGGGATTCGCTGACATACCAGTAAGTTCTGCTGACACCCAGAACCTGGTCGAATCAATAACAGGGCGTTTGAAAATGTTGCAAAGTACAATTGCACAGATAGATAATAAGAGTAAAAATGTAGTAAGTCAAAGGGATAGGGAAAATAATAGGCAAATTAAATTTTTACCCCTCCAGGACTCAGTATCTAGTACGCTAGATAGTCCTATTCCATCTATCTCCCCTCTTTCTCCTAACTCTTCTACTGTCCTTCCATCTGTCCCTATGCATAACATATCCTACACAATTTCGCCTCCTCTCTTATATTCGTCCCAATTGCAAAGTACTTCCGAAACGCAATCATGTTCATCCCAAGTGCAAAATAGTCCTGAAACACTAATACCCAAATCGGCTGATAGAGAAATTTACAACTTTGTTGATCTAGAAGATTCATCGTTCGAATTCAGTGGATTTGAAAACTTTCCGTGGGACTATACCGAATACCCCAGTGATAATCCATCACCAAATAATGAAAATGTTAATATCAGTCCAGAAGATCACGATTTAGAATGGAATCAATACGTCCATGTATGTACATGATCCACATGAAAATACTGTCATAGATCCATTAGTTGAAGGATGGATAAATTCCACTTTGATCGCGCCTGAAGTAGATAGAACTATTAATGAATTAACCACATCGAATATACCTAAAGGGTCATCATACTCTGAAACTCAATCACCAGGTACCTTAAGAAAATTTCTAGAAGACAACATTGGAATTACTCAAATGTCCACTGTTCCCCATCTGGATTGTCTACCAGACGATTATTCAATAGAAGGAGAACTAGTTCTTAGAAGAAGTTTATCTCGAGAAGATTTACCTGTAGGATCACCCACAATTATAATAGAAACTCCTGTTGCTAGACCTTTGACGCGATCCCGAGGGACAGTCTCAGATCTCCCTAATGTAATGCCACACCCCTTAGAACATGTTAGGTCTTCTAGGCTATCCTTTCCTGTAACTACAACAAGTACATAATGGTTTTTTTTTTTTTTCTCTAAAGACTGATACAAAATTTTTGCAAGTGATTTTAATTAAATATATTTTGTTTTGGTTAATTGAAATTGCTAAATTTAAAGAAAATTTTTTTTTGAGATTTTTATGTTGCTTTGATGAATTAAAAATATAAAAACATAACTCACATTTATCTTGTTTTTCATTTCAATAAGTTAATA
>SEYY01000161.1:70449-80621 GCA_009176605.1 Armadillidium nasatum
ACATCTATTTAAAATACTGTCAAAGTACTGGGTGGATATTAACTAAAACAATCAAAAAATTTCAGTGTTTGCACAGCGGAACAAGAAAAATATTTTGTAAAATATCTTCTAAGTGCTGGATGGAGGTGAACTAAATCACCATGATCAACAAGTTTCAAAATTATTTCACAATGGAAAAATATTCCAAAAGTTTTCTTTAAATGCTGGAAGGTTGTCAACTAAATTAAAATATCCAGAAAATGTTCAAAATTATCTCACAATGTAACATGAAAATATTTTGTAAAATCTTTTTTAAGTACTGGAGGGATGTCTACTAAATCAAAATATTCAGAAAATTTCAAAAGTTATTCAACAATGAAAAGGAAAAATTCAAGTCAACATGATCAGAAAATTCTCAAGACCCGTCGTAGATGTAAAAGGAAAAATATTAAACTATTTTAGAAGCAAGTACTGTTCAATGAACTAACTAAAAGGCCAAAATATTTTTAAGTTACATGGTAATTGTAAAAGAAAAATATTTATTAAAATATTTTCAAAGTATGTACTGTTCACTAATTAAACCAAAAGGCCAAAATATTCCTAATTTATATCATAATTGTAAAAGAAAAATATTTATTAAAATATTTTCAAAGTATGTACTGTTCACTAATTAAACCAAAAGGCCAAAATATTCCTAATTTATATCGTAATTGTAAAAGAAAAATATTTATAAAAATATTTTCAAAGTATGCACTGTTCACTAATTAAACCAAATGGCTAAAATATTTGTAACTTATTTTGAAATGGGAAAAGAAAAATATTTATGAAAATATTTTCAAAAAACTAGCCATTCACTTATTTAAATCAAAAGGGGGTCGAAATATCTCAAACTTATTTGGTAGTTGTAATAAAAAGATTAATCACGACATATACTTATGAACAAATAACTTGAAAATAAAACCTCTTTATTTGATAGTTCAAATATTTTATAACCTCAACCTAAAGCTTAACAAAATTCAAATACAGTATAAGCTTCAATAATATTCATTAACTTTTATCTTAATTTATCAGAAAGTATTCATCAATTACAGCATAAGCTTACGTTACATATATGCAAACTTCTTGTAGTTAATTTCTCTTAATATACAAACTTCTCATATTTAATTTACCTTACAATACTGTTCAAATACAGTTTAAGCTTCAATTATTATCACAAACTTTTCAGATGGAGTTATCTACAAAGATACAGTGTAAGTTTTAATTATATATATACTTCTTGTATTTACTAATCTTAAAATATTTTTCAAATACAGCATAAGCTTTAAATATATTTACTCCCTTTCCTATGGACTTATCTAAAATTACTTAATCAAAGACAGTGTAAGCTTCAATCATATATGGGGACCGACCAGAGCTGGAATTTTGCTGGGGCTGGGACTGGGGTTCTAGCCAGGGTTGCCTAATATATGTAAAGAGGTCAAAAGCACTGAAATTTTAGGTTAAGAAAATTATATATAAATTTAATTGAGGTTTATTTAATTATAAGGAAGGAGTAGAATAGTCAACATTCACTAATGATTATTTGCATTTTCTCCGAAAAAATATTAGAAAATTACAGATTTTGTAAAATAAAAGTTTTTAAAAAATACAAAAACTTCAAAAAAGATTTTTATTGATTCATAATAGTGATTCAACAGGTTTACCTTAGGTAAGATCCTAAGGTAAAGTTTGAAAAAATGTAAAATATAAAATTATCAATATAACCTGTATTTATACATATAATTGTTATTTTATTGCTGTGTATCAAATTTGTATCATTTAGCTACAATATTTCAAAATTATTATTTTGTTTATACTTTCAGTCAATATGGCTAAAAGATCAGCTTCAGCAGTATGGGAGTACTTTACAATGTTTCAGGATAGGCTCAAAATAACTACATGTAACATCTACAGTCAGGAAATTAGAAGAGGATCTATAGGTGCCCCAAGTAAAAAATTTTCAACCAAATCTTTATAAGGCATCTAAAATCAAAACACGAAGATGAACATTCAGTAGCAGAAAAGGAGCAGTCAAAAGAAACAGAAAAGAAAAAGGAAATGTTGAAAAAACAAGAAAAAAAATCTTTAATTTTCTTATATTTTGTTTGAAAAAAATTTTTATTTGACTGATTGCGCTGAAATTTTCAAGGGTATGTGCATTTTTTCACGAAGTTCTGAGTTGATTTTGAGCATTTTTTGAGTCTATAACGGTTTGAAAGTTATTTGGACCCAGAGTTGAAAAAAATGAATAGCAGGGTCAAACCACTGGTCCACATGAGCTGAAAATTTAACTGAATAATCTTAGCCCAAATTTCTTGCATTGGTGGGAACGTAGATTTTTGATATCACGTCTAGAAAAAAGTTATAAGCAAAAAAAAAAAAAAAAAAAAAAAAAAAAAAAAAAAAAAAAAAAAAAAAATTATTATAAAAAAACTACTACCTACTAATTTCTTTATTTTTTGGTATTGTTTAGAGGGAAACAACTTTTATTTAGAGCATTATTTACTATACTATTTGTTTGAAACCAGATATAGTCTCTCAAACTTGGGAATTATTGAATTTGGTCAAAAACGGATCTTTCTAAGAGGCTATATCTCAAATATAACGAATTGCATTGAATAAAGTATAGAGAGGAATTTGTAGCCCCATCCCTCCTCTATACAGCTACCAAAAATAAAAATGTTATAGTTTTTTTTTCTTTTTTTTCAAAAAACATTTTTTTGATAGTTGGTCAGTTTTTGGCTTATAACATTTTTCCTATAACTCTGGGAACAAAAGTATGTTAGAAGCTTTTGTATCAAAATTCTAAATATACAGTCCAAATTTTATGTCATTCCAAAAAGTGGTTTGGCTCTGCCACTCATTTGAAAATGGGTCATCAAATCTCAAAAAAAAACTTTTTAACAGTTATAGGCTCAGAAAAAAGCTAGAAATGGACATTTTTCACAGGAAAAAAACTATATACATTGAAAATTTCAGGAGAATTGGCTGAAAATTAAAAAAAAAAATTTGAAATTGAACTATCCTTTAAGTATAATTTGCCATTTTAACCCTGGCAGGCAAACCCAGGCTTTCCCTGATTTTTAGCAGGGGCTTGGTTGGTTCATAACCATATACCGTATATATAATGGATTAAACAGTACTAAGTCACTCGCACTCTGATTTTGTTATAAATTTTTTAAACCACTAGGATAAAACAATAAATAGATAAAAGGGGGAGATGTTGATAATAAAACATTAAAAACGAGAAGAATAGAAGGTTAAATTTAAAACAGCACAATATTTCAGAACTGTGAACTAAAGCTCTCTTATCAAGCGCAACTGAAGAAATGACAAAGGAAAAGGATGATTACATGAAGAATGCACATATTTAAAGCGATGGGGGCTAGGATGAACATATGAACAAAAATTAAAATTAGAAGCAGAGCGTAGTCACAGAAAAAAAAATGAACTTATTAATAAACACATGCAGGCAAAAATAGACAAACCATAATAATAATAATAATAATAATAATAACAGCAAGTATAACAATAAAAATAATATAAATAATAATAATAATAATAATAATAATAATAATAATATAATAATAATAATAATAATAATAATAATAATAATAATAATAATAATAATAATAATAATAATTTGGTATTAGAATGTAGGGAAAGAGACTATTGGTTTAAAAGGGTTTTTATGGAGCCAGCAGTGAAGTTATCAAGGTCGAAGAAATCAGGGGGAGGAATTGAAATTAAGGTAATTCATTATGAAGAAAGATTCAACTAACCATAATTTAAAGTTGTAGTTTATTTCTCTAAGGGTTGCAATACAAATTGTTAGTAGAATACAATAAATTTCAGGGAAGGGATCTTGTTTGAAGTTATTAAAATTGGTGATTATTAAAGATTTTGGAATCATGTTCTTTTAAACAAGCATGAAGAAAAGATTTTGCTTCCTTTTTACGCATAGTCACATCTTTCCTCCCCCAGTTTCTCCAACCTAGATAACTTCACAGCTGGCTACATAAAAATCTTTTAAACCAATAGTCTCTTTTCCCTAAGTTCAGACACACCAAATTATTATTATTATTATTATTATTATTATTATTATTATTATTATTATTATACTTGCTGTTGTTATTAAAAAATTTGGGTCATTCCAAGTCACTTCAACCGACAAAAACCCTGACCCCTTTCGATTTGTATAAAAAGTGGCACACTAACAGATCTTGTTGAGAAAATATGAATGGCGTTTATTGCAGGTCTCTAGCTCATACGGTTCAGAAGATATGACCTTTGAAACTTTGGTCAAAAATGTAAATTTTCAGAGAGTAGTCCGAGGTCAAAATACAATATCTCGGCTTCTATGGCACTTAGAAGCATCGTGTAAAGACCATTTAAAAGATCTTGAATAGCGGTACAACATTTATTTAGATGTTTTTGACCTCGGAGGTCAAATAAAAAATTTGACCTATTGGTGACCTTGACCTTGACCTTGAAAAAAAACCTCATCTTCGATTTTTTTCAAACTTTGCTGAATTATTGTTATATATGTATATTTTAATTTTTTTAATGAATTATTTTTGGTTTTGGACTTGGTTTAGAAAATATAAGCAATTTAATAAGTACAAATATCACATTTTTTCACTTTTTGGCGATTTTTATCTCATTCAATGTATAGTTCCAACATTTCCATTTCTCTTCTCTCTCTCATATATATATATATATATATATATATATATATATATATATATATATATATATATATATATATATATATATATATATATATATATAGGGACCGACCGAAGCTGGAATTTTGCAGGGGCCGGGGTTGCCTAAAATTTGTAAAGAGGTCAAAAGCACTGAAATTTTAGGTTAAGAAAATTAGATATTTTAAGTGAGATTTATTTAATTGTAAGGAAGGAATAGAATAGCCAACATTCACTTAAATTAATGGTTATATGCATTTTTTTCAGGAAAAAAAAATTCAGGAAATTACAGATATTGTATAATAAAAGTTTGTAAAACTACAAAAATTTTGAAAAAGGAATTTCGATTCATAAGTGATTCAACAGTTTTATTCAGGTAAGACCCTACGTTAAAGTAAGGAACTGGAAAGAACTGGAAATGACGATCATCTTTTGGATGCATTTGCACTCTGTAAATTTGCAGTTAAGACTCTTCCATCTATTTCATTCACTTTTACGATTATGGAAGATCATGAAAAGCATCGGGAAATGTTGGATAAACGGTTATCATATTCAAGAACTATTCCAGGTAAATCTATAAATTTATACAGTTATTTAAATAATTTAGATAAGTTTTCATATAATAAATATAATTAAATGTCAAAATATATGATACATATGCATTTAATATTTGAACTACAAAATAGATTAAATAATTAAAATGTAATATTTATTTACAGGAACCATCAAATTCATTTCATCAAACCTATCTGTAAGGGTCAAGTTGAAGTCCGCTCATATTCTTCTTCATCTGAATTCAGAAAAGAAAGTACATCTTTACTTCAAGGAAACACTATTTCATTAACATCTTTGAAAGGTTATTGCATTGCAGCTTATGATGAGCACTAGTATCTTGCCTGTATATTGGAAGTAAAACATGATAGTAATGAAGTAAGCTTGAGCTTCCTGCATCCTCATGGGCCTGCACCCTCCTTCGTGTTTCCATCACCTCAAGATGTACTCATCATTGATGTCAGTGACATCTTAATGAGTGTAAGCCCGGTAACAAAAACCGGAAGAACGTATACATTGACAAAGGTAGAATATGGAAAAGCTGAAAATATGTTTGCCAGTAGAAATAAAAAATTTTAAATTTTTTAAAATAAAAGGTATCAATATATATATATATATATATATATATATATATATATATATATATATATATATTATATAAATATATATATAATATATATATATATATATATATGAAGAGAAATGGAAATGTTGGGACTATACATTGAATGAATGAAAAATCGCAATAAAGTGAAAAATGTGATATTTGTACTTATTAAATTGCTTATATTTTCTAAACCAAGCCAAAACCAAAAATAATTCATTAAAAAAATTAAAATATACATATATAACAATAATTCAGCAAAGTTTGAAAAAAATCAAAGATGAGGTTTTTTTTCAAGGTCAAGGTCACCAATAGGTCAAATTTTTTATTTGACCTCCGAGGTCAAAATCATCTAAATAAATGTTGTACCGCTATTCAAGATCTTTTAAATGGTCTTTACACGATGCTTCTAAGTGCCATAGAAGCCGAGATATTGTATTTTGACCTCGGACTACTCTCTGAAAATTGACATTTTTGACCAAAGTTTCAAAGGTCATATTTTCTGAACCGTATGAGCTAGAGACCTGCAATAAATGCCATTCATATTTTCTCAACAAGATCTGTTAGTGTGCCATTTTTCATAAAAATCGAAAGGGGTCACGGAAAAAATTGCCAAATTTTGGTTGAAATGACTTGGAATGAAACCCTATTAGATTATTATCCCATTATTAGCCATGTGTTTTAAAATATATATTAAGCACACATTTTTATTAATGTTTGTTTTATTTTTTTTTATTTTTTTTTGCACCTGTGCTCTCTGCTTCTAATTTTAATTTTTGTTTGTATGTTCATCTTAGCCCCCATCCCTTTAAATATGTGCATTCTTCATCCTTTTTCCTTTGCTATTTCTTCAACTGCGCCTGATAAGAGCTTTAGTTCTAGGGTTGGCCGACGCACCGGGTGCGGTGCGCAAGACTATTTCAGCAACACGGTGCGGTGCGTGGTGCGGGCCCTGGTGCGCACCGCACTGAATAATTGTATCCTGTGATAATCTTCTGTTCCATAAGATTATATACCGTATATATATATATATATATATATATATATATATATATATATATATATATATATATATATAATATATATATATTAGGGATAGAGCGATCCAAAATTTTTACCGATACTAAAAAATTGCCGATACCGATACCGATACCGATACCGATGCTTTACTCTTATCCAAAAATTTTGCCGATAAAGATACAGTATTGGAAAATATGCCAATACTTGCCGATACCGATACCGAAAAATACCGATACTTCACTCCATCCCTAATATAATATATATATATATATATATATATATATATATATATATATATATATATATATATATATATATATATATATATATATATATATATATATAATATTATACCTCTGATGGGGAAAGGCCTACCAAGTTACTACCAGAGCTAAGAAGCAATCCAGAATTAGGATCAATTTAAATGGCCGACATGTCCCGATACACAGATTTTAAAGGCGTGTTAGTCATAGGAAGTTGGAAAAATAGATGATTTTGCGCTGATTTCGGTGCGGCGCGGTGCGGAGCACCGCATTTTGCTTCCGGTGAGGTGTGGTGCGCAACAAATGACAGTTGGTGCGATGTGGTGCAGTGCAGTGAGGAAAATTCTGGAGCTCGGCCAACCCTATTTAGTTCACAGTTCTGAAATATTGCTGCATTTTAAATTTAACCTTATTTCTATTCTTCTCATTTTTAATGTTTTATTATCAATGTCTCCCCTTTTTATCTATTTTATCCTAGTGATTTAAAAAATTTATAATAACATCAGAGTGCAAGTGACTTAGTACTCTTTAATCCATTATAAGTTAAAAACCATGATTTATTTTATTCATATTACGCTGTTTCACATTTCTTTCCTCCTGCTGTCATACATTTACGTGCTTATTTCCCTGAGATGGGTGGCTATGCGTAAGAAGGAAGAAAAATCTTTTGTTTGTGTGTTTAAAAGAACAAGTTATTCCAAAATCCTTAATACCCACCAATTTTAATAACCAAACAATATCCCTTCCCTGAAATTTATTGTATTCAATAACAAAGTGCACTGTAACCCTTAATAGAGAAATAAACTATGACTTTAAATTACGGTATGTAAACTTCACTACCATAATTTGCATTTGTTGCTCCCCATCCAAATTTTCACAACCTGTATTGATGTTGTTAACCTTGATCTCACCCAAAAAACTTACAAATATAAGAAACACTTATCCCAAAAAATGTCCTTCCTTTGCAACAACTCCATTTGGAAAACTTTTTCAAATACAAGTCTAGTTACAAATTTATCTAATTATCGCCTTTAAGACACTGAACTTGAATTACTCAGTATCAGGCTGGGTTTTTCTATAGGACCTTTGAAAAATAGCATCATACAAGTTATATCTTTTTGTGCAAATAAAAACATCTTTAATTGCAAAAAATCTATGCAATAACTCAAAACACTTCCCTGCTTGTTACTAAAATGCTTTACACAATTTGAAAAATAATAAAAAATATAATCATCAGACATACCAATAAAGGTGCCAGAATAGTAGTTAAATTATATAATTATATTAACAAAGTTGAAAATGTTAAATGATGCCGCTACATATGAAAAATTAAACAATAACCCCCTCAATTCCCAATCATACTATTTTAAATATCATGCAAAAAAATTACTTCCAACTGAAATATACAAACAGATGATAGTTAACAATCCATCTTTGCTGTACTTCTACAGTATACCAAAACATCATAAAGCAAATGTCCCTCTGCACCCCATCATCTCATGCACCAATGATAATTTCTGCAAACTTAAATGGTTAACCAAAATTCTCTCTCCCTTACTTGGCACAATTTCCTATTCCTATGTAAAAAATTCAACACATTTTTGAGAGCGCATTGGTACCACCATCCCATCTGATCACTCTCTCATCAGTTTTCGATGTTACCAGTCTGTACAATAATGTGCCCATACTGCACTTTTTAGATTTTCTTACAACAAAAATAAATTGATCTACCCATACCCATCAATAATTTCATACTACTCATAGAACTTTGTTTTAAACAAAATATTTTCTCATTTAATAATTAATTCTGTAAACAAATTTTCATTGCCAGAATGGGCAGTAGTCTGAGCCCCATAGTCGCTAACATTTATTTGGAGTTTTATGAATCCCAGCTACTTCCAAATATAACCCTTTTCCATTCCATACACTCCTGGTTTTGATATGTTGATGATATAGTTGCAATAGTACCCAAAAACTTTCCCATCCTCCCCTTCCTAACACACAAGCCTAATCCCCTCCATAAAATTCACTTAACTCCAAATCAACAATATCATTTCTTTCCTAGATCTATCCATTGTACAAAATAATAACTATCACATTCAAAATTTTCAGAAAACCCACTACAAAACACCAATCCCTCCATGCATTTTCAGACCATCCAGACTACATCAAAAAGAATATAATATTTAATTCTTTCACACGTTCACTTACTCTCACAGATCCGGTATACATGAATGATGAACTTACACTTGTTTTTCAGTTGTTCTTGGACCTAGGCTATACTCATTACTTCATACAGAAACAATACCATTAAATATGTCAACGCATATATATAAAAACTATATCCCACCTCCACATGGACCCCCCTCAAATACATTAATGGTTCCATATGCCAGCTCTCTATTGAGATTACGTTTTACCATAAAAAATGCACTTAATATTAGTCTAGTTTATACTTTTTCAGACACTCTACACACAAATTTAATTAAAAACAACACATCAAATACATTACAGTCCGGAGGTGTTAATGATTCCTGTTATTACTTGCAAAAAAGCATATTATGGTGAAACACTAAAAACATTACAGTTCCACCTTTCACAACACAAAACATATATAAGTCATAATACAAGTAATGCCATCTTCACTCACATAATGGAAAATCATACTATTAATTGGAATGAGTCAAATTTGTCTACTGTTCAAATAGAAAAAAACAACAACAGATTGGTTGAATCTTTCTTCATAATGAATTACCTTAATTTCAATTCCTCTCCCAGTTTCTTCGACCTAGATATTATTACACTTGCTGTTATTATTATTATTATTGTTATGTTATTATTATTATTGTCTATTTTTGCGCAACTTCCTTTATGCACATGTGTTTATTATTTTTTTTTTTTTTCAGCACATGCACTCTATGCTTCTAATTTTAATTTTTGTTCGTAAGTTCATCCCAGCCCCTTGTCCCTTTAAATATGTGCATTCTTCATGTAATCATCCATTTTCCT
>SEYY01000162.1:16915-19415 GCA_009176605.1 Armadillidium nasatum
CTCGTAAATCTAGAATCTCGTAATTTCGATGTTTTATGGCTTCAAATCTGTCTTCCTACTACTACAATTATCTTGTGTTTCTGCTACTGCCTCCTAATGGGAAAGATTTTCCAGTTCTTTTTCAATATCTACTACTTCCCACGAGACTGTCACTTCTTCACATCCAAATGCTGAAGTCCTCTATTTAGGGGTTTCAACCTACACCACACTGAATGGTTGGGCTCCTCTCATACTGATATAGGTGGGAGGGAGGTCACATCATTAAGCATTCCCAACCATCTGGAGCGGTTGATTAGGGAACCCACTCACATCCCAGATCGTCCTAACCAATTCTTGAATACATTTGATTTATGCTTCACCACTACAACTTCTAGATATAAATACACCATTTTCCCTCCTATTGATAACTCTGACCATAATCTTATAGCTCTTAGTTATAATGCTTTCTCTCCAACAGCTACACCATGCCTCCATGCCTAAACGCACTTTCTGGCACTTTAATCGGGCTAATTGGGGGCAATGCGTCGCTTCTTTGATAACTCTCATTGGAGTGAATCTTGCTTTGTCTCGGGGGACGCTTCTGTCTCTGCAGAAAAGGTAGGAGCTGTGATCCTTGAGGGGATGGACAAATTCATTCCATCTTCAACTAAATCTTTTTCTTCTCAAAATCCATGGTTCCATGGCAACTATTCTCTCGTCCTTCGGGAGAAAGACATTGCTTATCGTGAATGGAAAAACTCTCCTTCTTCTATCACTCTTGCTAATTTTCATTCAGTTCGGAATCGTTGTAGGGATGTTATTCGACGCTCTAAGCATACTTTCATAAAAAGGAAGTGCGCTGACCCCCATGGCTCTCCTACTGATAAAAATTTCTGGCCTCTTGTCAAAAATATCTCTAATAACTTCTGTAAATCTGCCTTTCCTCCTCTTATTCGCTCTGATGGTTCTGTTGCAAATACTTCCTTTGAAAAGGCTAATCTCTTCGGCCTCCTTTTATCATCTAATTCCACCCTGCACTATTCTGGCATCCCTCCTCCTACTCCTTCTCCTCTCAGGCATCCCATGTCTCTACCTGTAATTACTCATGATCGGGTGCATGGGATCCTGAAATCTATGAACGTCAGGAAAGCCAGTGGACCGAATGGCCTTCCCTCGTGTTCTGAGGAAGTGTGCTTCCGAGTTAGCACCTGTCCTCATTCAGCACTACTCTCTATGCCTTTAATACTAATAGTTTTCCTCAATGCTGGAAGCGCGCATTTGTTCAGCCGATCCCAAAAAAGGTTGCCGCTCTGACCCTTCTAACTATCGACCTATAGCTCTCACTTGTGTTCAATCTAAAATTTTTGAAACTCTCCTCAACTCTCATTAGAGTCTCATTTTCTTCTCTCAGATCACCAGTATGGCTTTTGACGCTCGAGGTCAACTGGTGACATACTTTCCTATTATACTGATCTATGATCTTCTGGCCTTAGGGACTTCGGGAAGTCTTGTGTTGTGGCGCTTGACATATCCAAGACTTTTGACCGGGTATGGCATGCGTCGCTTCTCTCCAAGCTCCCTTCCTTTGGGTTTCCTCCTTCCCTTTGCTTACTCTTATCAAGTATCCTCTCAGATCGTTCAATTTCGGCACTTGTAAATGGAACGACCTCTTCCTCTTTTTCTGTCAACTGTGGTGTACCTCAGGGTTCTGTTTTATCTCCAACCTTATTTTTACTTTTCATTAACGATCTTCTTAACTGCACTTCTAACTCTGTTCACTCTTATGCTGATGACTCAACTCACATTCTTCACTCACTTTAAATATGCTCCCACTTTTGCTTCTAGAGTTGCCTTTCGTCTTCAACCTTCCGATTCTATTTTTGCCGATCTGGATGGGATTTCCCAGTGAGGTCATAGCAACCTTGTGAAATTCAACTCTTTAAAAATTCAACTTCTTCACATCTCCCTCTCAAAAACACCTCTCAACTTTCCTATCCTCTTCGATGGCTCTCCCATCTCACCTGTAATTATCATTAACATTTTTGATCTTAACATAAACAATAAATTGTTTTGGAAATCACATATCACAATGGTTGCTAAAGAGGCCTTTAAGAAGCTGGGAATTCTGTTCAGGTTGCGAGAATTTTTTTCTCCTGAGCAGTTACTCCAATTATATAAGGGTCTTATTCGCCCTTGTATGGAGTACTGTTCTCACATTTGAGAGGGGCTCCGGCTCCTCCTCTCTTCTGGATAGGGTTGAGTCAAAAGCTAAAAGAATAATTAACTGTCCCCTACTTTCAAGCTTTCTTGACCCCCTATCGCTGCGACGTGACGTTGGGGCACTATCCCTTTTCTATAGGTACTACAATGGCAGGTGTTCGAGGGAATTGGCCTCCAGCATTCCTCCACCGTGCATCGTCTTCGTTGCACAAGGGGTGCCCTGCTTTCGCACGAATTTTGTGTTGATGTAGTAAACCTCAGGCTAGCCCGTTGTGGTGCCTCCTTCTTTCGAGCCACCTCT
>SEYY01000162.1:24415-31915 GCA_009176605.1 Armadillidium nasatum
TGTTTTATATCAATTGCTATTGATGAGATGAATTCTTCCTCTATCTTTGTCAAAAGTGGTATTCCTGAAGGTTTTGTTTTGTTTTTTCCTGCTCTATTCTTTCTTTTCATTAACTATTTCTCAGATGCTCATCTAACCGTTTTCGTTCATATACCGGTGAAATGACACTACATTCTATTACCCATTTCAAATCTTTTCAATCTTTTGTATCCTTGAGTTGTCTCCCTCTTAATATTTCTGGTTCTGTTCTTGTTTATCTGGATGGAATATTCTAGTGGGGTGTTCTCATCCTTGTAAAGTTGAACTCAACATCTACAAACTCTCTCACTTTCTAACTTTTATATCATTTTAGATGGTTATCCCCTCTCTCCTTTTGAAAGTATAAATATCCTAGACCTTGACATTAACAAAAAATATCTTGAAAACCTCATAAAACATCATTGTTGATGAGCCTCAAAGAAGCTAGGAGTTATGCTTAGATTGCAAGATTTTTTTCCTCTTCTTGTGTACTCCAATAGGCAACTACAGACGTTCTCTGCGATGCTCTCTTCTTCCCAATAACTAGTGTTCTATGGAGTTCTCTTCCGTCTTCTGCCTTTTATGCTGAATTTAATCTCTTTTACTTTAAAGTTTGCTCTATTCTCACCTGTGCATTCTTAGTTAGGTGAGGTTTACATGGATTTTTAATTTTGTCATTTTTATTATTTTACTCTCCATCTTCTTGGGCTTTGCCCAAGAAGCATAGTAATAACTATATAAAAAGTACAATAATTATTAATTCTAGAGCTATTTTGAGAACAATCCATCTCGGGTTAGTATGATAGCTTCAATAATATGTTATTTTTTGGAAAATGGTCAAGGCGTCTAACTAGGCTCTGTTAACTGACAGATTAAAACTGATATCTGTCAGATATACTACTATATATATATATATATATATATATATATATATATATATATATATATATATATATATATATATATATATATATATATATATATATATATATATATATATATATATATATATAAGAAAAAGAAGAAACAAGAATGTCCGATATAAATTGTGCTTCAATTTCCATTATATATTGTACCTGGGAGCGGGATGTGGATCCAACTCTTATGCACCTCACCAGTCTCTTCCCCTAACATGGAAAAAATTCTAAATTCATAGTGTGTATTTTGTAATTTTATATACTAAGAAATACAATAAAAAGCTTTCTTTTTTTCCGTATGCACAGGGTTTTCGAGCTCAGTTCTAATTGGCTCGGATTTCATGAAGAGTTATAGTATCTTGAGAGATTCTTTTTGTTTAATTTGCACCTCTCGAGGTTACTGGATGACACTCTCTGTTCATTTCTCTTACAATTTTAAAAACTTACGCTGATGTCATCTACTGTTCTCGAGTTGAGGCTCAGTCTATCTTTGTCATACTTAGGTTCCTTTTATTTTTCTAGTTTCATCGTTGACTTTCAGAAGGTCCCTTTTAGATTTTTCCTCCATTGAAAAGAGAAATTTGTTTCCAATAACCCTTTTTCAAACTTACTAGAATTTCCAACTAATTTTATCATAGTCTTCGACTTTGTCAATCTTCCGATGAGATGTCTAAAATTTCAATACAATTTCAACTATGTGAACCATACAAAACTATTACGAAATTTCATATCAGAGAAAGTAAGACTTAATTAAGCTTACTTTCTCTGATTTGAAATTTGGAATCTTCTGCAAAACTGCAGACTAATATTAGAGAATACTTTTGTACTTTTGATCATCATGCCTCTTTGGGAAATTTTGATATTACTAGTTTGATCGATTAGGAATCTGTCAGGTTAATACTGGCGTCCTTGTACATAAATAATCTATTCCCCTTAATGACAGGGTTGTTCAACCTTTCTCCAGATCTTGGGAATTATTTATGAGCTTACTGACGATGCTGGTGTCATTCAAATATTTTAGTTTTTTTTTGCTTTGAAATTTGATTTTTTTTTTATTTAAGCTTTATTATTTCAATTTCAATTATAATTTTATTTTTCTCAATTGTTATTTTAAATTTTCAAGTTTACTTTTAATTTTAATTATATTTTCTTCGTACTTTACTTTGCATTGTACTATTACTAGACTGTGATACGTATTAGTTACTGTTATTGACTCAATTTTAATTAACATATATTTTGTCAAGTTACAGTTTTTATTACTACCTTCCTTGTTTATATAATTTCATTACTATTTTTTTTTTACCATTTACAATGTTACGATAACTTTGCTTTCTATATATATATATATATATATATATATATATATATATATATATATATATATATATATATATATATATATATATATATATATATATATATATATATATATATATATATATATATATATATATATATATATATATATATATATATATATATATATATATATATATATATATATATATATATATATATATATATATATATATATATATATATATATATATATATATATATATATATATATATATCACTAAAAAAGGATCTTTTACCTGAAGATGAGCATAGGCCCCCACATCAAGTAAAATGTTCCACACTTACCTACCTGAAAATAAATCAAAAGTCTTAAAATTTTCTCTTTCTCCTTTTTCCCCCTAATCACATCCTAATGCCTTTCTCAATTCCAACCTGTTTTTTCTATTATCTTTCTTTGTAAGACCATCGGCTATTTGTAACCTAGAATTTATCCATTCAACTGACTTTATTATCTGTTCTCCAATTTTTCTTTTAAATTTGCCAATTCTATTCTTAATATCATATTCTTTACACCTTTTTTAGATTTTATACTGTCTCTTAAGGATTTACAGTCTGTCATTGCTATAATGTCTATGTTATCAGAAGTAGTTTTTAGTTTGTTAATTCTTCCCATAAATACTTAATATATTCCCCCTATTCTATAGCTTACACCATACTCAAGGTTTAAGCCGACAAAGTTGAACTTACCACTCGTTTCGCCACTTTTGACTTCCATAATTAAGGACAACAATTACCTGCCATATCCTTCATCCTCACACAGTAACCTATCTGTGTTCTTCCTTCGCTCACATTGCCAAATGAAGCATCGGAATATACCTCCAATCTCATTCTTTTCCCTTTTAATTTTGGTATTTTCATTTGAATTTCTTCTCTTTTTGCTCTCTCTGCTACCTTAACTAGCTCTTCGTAATCTTTCATTTTAGCCTCCTTCATATTCCTCCCAAAGAAACTCACATCAAAACTAAGATCTGGACGAGTATTCTGTGACATCCAATTTCATTTTCCTAACAGTGATCCATATTCGGTCATCTCCTCTTTCATCCTTATTATTATTGTTTATCTTGTTTATCACTACTTTGTCCTTTGAATAACTCTTTTGACTTATATATATCTCCTTTTTCCTTTTGTTCAATTTCTATTCCTAAATATTTGAAAACTCCGCTTTCTTCTCTTCCAACCTTCAACTCCTCCTTTATTTTCGATATAATTTTCTCCTCAAATATTTTATCTCCTCCATAAATGAGATCATCTACATGAATCCCCATTATGCCATAAACCATGCCACCATCTTCCTATTTAAATATTGTGTTATCTATTTTACTTCTTTTCCCTCCTATTTTTATTAACAATTCAACCAAACTCTCGTACCATTTTCTAGCTGCATCTTTCAACCCGTAGACTGTTTTCTTTAATTTCCATAATTTTAAGGTATTGGCCTCTTCAGGAGGTTTTATCACCACCTCTCTTTCCATTTCCTTTCCTTGCAAGTATGCTGTCTTCACATCCAAATGTTTTTACCTGCCAATCTTTCATATTGATTATAGCCAAGATTACTTTTAACCCTTCTATTGAAAAAGTGGGTGCTTCACAATCTTCTATATCTAAACATTCTTTTTCCATAAAACCCTTCACCACTAATCTTGCTTTACATATCTTATCTCCCTCCTTCTCCTTTTCAGTAATTATCCACCTTGTTTTAAGTACCTTATTCTCTTTATATCTGTCAATCTCTTCAAAAACATTATTCTCTTTCCAACTTGAAATTTCCTTCTTTTTTGCCTCTTTAATTTTCTCCAATTTTATCAGTTTCGTTACTCTTAAAGGTAACTACCTTACCTTCACTGAAGTACGTTTCACCTTGATCTCCTTTATCTTTCTCTACTTCATATTCTCTTAAGTCTGCCCAAAACTCTTCCTCAGAGTCTAAATCCTTAACGTTATAAGTACCATCAAATTTACCTCCTCTTTTACCTCCTAAACTCATTACTGTTACTCTTCTCCACAACTCTTCATCCTTATGTCTTATTTGATAATTTCTTCCTTTTTCGAATATCGTAAGGATGAACCTCCTCATTTTCACTAAAATTGTCATTCCTTTCATCGTCATCTTCTACCTGCAATAACTCCTCTTCCCTTTCTTCGATTTCCTCTTCTTCATCCTCTTCTTCCTCCTCTTTTTCCTCTTCACCATCTTCTTCCCCTTTTTCCTCCTCCTCTTCATCTCTCTCCTCTATCGCTTCCCTTTTCTTTTCCTTCTCTTTCATCTTCTCACCTGCCTTCTGTAATTTTGTTATATGTATCTTATTCACTTCCCTTATCAAAGCTCCATGTTTAACCATAACTACTTTACCATCTCTACCTATTATTCTCCCTGGTCCTCTCCACTTTTCCTCTCCTTTCTTCTTATAAAAGACTTTGTCTCCTACTTGAGCTTCTTCGATCCTATGAACCCTAATTTTGCCTTTTAATGCCCTCCTTATCCGATCTCTGCATTCTTTCTCTTGTACCTTGTCTTTAACCAACATTTGTAATTCCATTAATTCCTTTAATTTAGCTCCATCCATTCCCTCTTCTAGTTCAGCAGGGCTACATTTTTCCATCTCGTTTTTACCACGGTAATAAATTCCAAAAACTTTCTGATTAGGAGAATACCCACCGTTCATTATTCTATCATTTTTCGCGCTGACCATCCACATTAATATCCAATCTCTTCCTTTATCTCCATCTTCCTTTAGTTTCCTCATTCCTTCCTTGAGGATTCCAACTGTTTTTTCACTTTTACCATTGCTCCATGGACTCTCACTTGCCGTACATAACATCTCTATGCCCCACTTTTCAGTAAATTCAATTATTTCTTCATTTTGGAATTCTCTACCTCCATCAGTTATTATCTTTTGAGGTGCCCCAAAATAGCTAATCCATTTCTTCCATTATACACTCCATTATATTTGAAGGTTTCTTATCTTTTATCCATTTTGCTTGGCAGTAATGTGTTGCCCAATCCACCATGACAAGGAATTTTCACCTTCCAATTCCCCTATGTCCATTGATAACACTTCGTTGAAATTTGAAGTCATAGGCAACCCCACTGTAGGTCCTTTCAGGGTTTTTCTTATATTTCTTACATGACTCACAATTAATACATACCTCTTTTAATGTTTGTAACCTTTCTTTCTTCACCCTTTGGTAATCCACATCATTACCCCACGCTTTATTAATCATTTGTTGCAATTTATCAAATGCACAATGGCCAAATTGCAAATGTAACCTCAAACAGGCATTTTTCCATTTTTCCTCATTTAATATAGAATTTGTTTCCTTAAGTGTTAACCACACATTCTCTCTATTCTTTATCTCTCAATTTTATTTTATTCTGATATGTCCCTTATTATCCATGTTAATGGGTATTTTCTCTTTTATTATAGGGTGCTTACACTCTAAATATTTATTAACAAAATCTATCCTAGCCCCTAATTTGTCTAATACTACTGTTCCTATCAACCAAGGGATATTACCTTCTACTATTTCTGTTTCTAGTAATGCTTTATGATTTCCTATGACAATCGGAATTAAAAATTTTCTATGACACTTATATTCCCTTTCCCCGAAAACATAAGTTGCTTCTATCTTCCTTTCAGATTCCTTCATCCTCACTAGTTCTTCCCTACTTAATGTCGAAAGAATTACTCCTAGTCACAATTCTCCCACCACACTGTTCTTACAACCAGTATCGACTATCGCACTGATTATATCCCAGTTGTCCTCTTCCATCCCTCTATTCCCCAATAATATCACTTCTTTTGTTACCTGTTTTCTTTCATTACACATATTAGCCAAATGTCCTTTTTCTTTACATTTGTAACATTCTTTATCCCTCATCCAACAATTTTCCATCACATGTCCTTTCTTTCCACAACCCTTACATTCTTTATCATTTCTTCTATAATTCCGGACAGAACCTTTTGCATATGTCCCTCCTTTTTACAGTTATAACAAACGTTCTTCCTTTCAGTATTTTTATTCCTCTCTCCACTGTACCATATCTTTTCCTTGTTTTGGTTCTGAAAACTCTTTCCCATTATTCCTACTAACAAACTAGTCACTCTTTCATATGACAAATCTCCGTCTAAAGCTCCTAACATTATTTTTTCTTCATTTTCAGATAGTTTACTCCTTCCCAACAACAATCCACCTTTATGTTCCTCTCCTAGTTCAGCCATTCCAGCTGCATTACACCTCCTCAATGCCACATCAAATCTACTTACAAAGTCCTGTATATCCTCCATAGGTTTCCTTTCAATTCTAAAAAAGGCGTTCATACTATCCATCTTTTCTCTTTTCTTGTCACTGCTATACTTCTTTTCTAGAACACTCATTATCTTGGTTACTCCCTCAAGGCTCGCTATCTCCTCTCTCGGTAATCCTCCCACTAGTTCCCATGGTTCTCCACTCAGAGCACTCCTTATAGTTAAACCTGGATATTTATCCACAGTTTTATTTCTCCATATCCAATCTTCCACTTTACCCTTCCACTCCAAAAACATCTCCTTCTTCCCATCAAACACGGGACATTTTTAACTCCTTCTTTTCTCATTACCCTTGTCGTCTGATCCCATTTTCCTTACAAATTAGTTATGAAATAAGAATTGAATCAAGTATCTCTCCTAAAAAAACAAGGTAACTACTAACCTGTCCCAAAATGAAGATCACTTGATGAAACTGTTAACAAATCAACTTTCAAGAGGAGAAAAGATAAGAAATAATAGAAGTATAGATTATGAATGTCAATGAAAGTTTATTTGTTTCTTCAATAATCTGATTGGAGCTATCTTGCTAAAACATAAACCTCACTTAATATTCAATCTGAATTCTTTTTCCCTTTTCTTTACATAAACCTGTACACTATCAAAATATATATAGGAGATTAAATCCTTTGTCAAAAACTTAAAGACTTGTTTCATAATTTTTCTGAAATCTAAAAAAAAAAACATTATTCACTAAAAAAAATTCACTAAAAAAGTAACTTTTACCTGAAGATGAGCATAGGCCCCACACATCACGTAAAATGTTCCACACTTACCTACCTGAAAATAAATCAATATATATAAATAAATAAATAAATATATATATATATATATATATATATATATATATATATATATATATATATATATATATATATATATATATATATATATATATATAT
>SEYY01000162.1:36915-39415 GCA_009176605.1 Armadillidium nasatum
GTAGAATTGTAAGATTTTATAAGAACTTAAGCTGTAAAGTAAAGAATTCAAAAGACTTCAAACCAGAGACCAGAGACCAGAGAACAAACAAAATCGTTGAGCACATATTATCAACATCCGCCTTTAGCTAAAAAACTGAGGATAGAGACAGTAGGAGGTAACAGAGTAGGATTTGCTCTGAGTTCGCTCAAGAGCCTGAGTTTCACTTAAAAAAATATATATATAAGTTTTAGAAGAAGAAAGGTGTTGATCGACAAAGTGGAAATTAGAAAAAGACCGCGAATGCTACAAAAATAAATGAAAAAAGACCGTGCACCAGGGCAAGCCGGAAGCAATGTCCTGGTGGCACCATCCCTATAATCGGAGGCAACAAACTCCCAAGTGATTATGGGGTAAAATGTAGATGAGGGGCACTGTTCGGATGCCGCCCCTCCAATCATCTCTGAAGTAGTTTTTTGTTTCACCATTTCTTTATTTGGAAATGTAATGTACGAATAAGTAAAAGTTTAATTTGTAGAAACATATGAAGAATGTGAGAGGGTCTAGTTAGAACATAGATACTCCAATATGAGTCGTCAAGGGCACACTAAAAACCATCTGGGAAGATGAAACGCTAAAAGGAACGAACCAAATGGTAACAAAGAGAAACAGAATAGTCTAGCCCATCCAAGCACTTCGCTGGGTATGCTCAGTGGGGAGTACTTACATCACTACTGACGACAAATCGTTCTCCTCCTATATATATAATATATATATATATATAATATATATATATATATATATATATATATATATATATATATATATATATATATAATATTATATATATGTGTTGGTAGTGTGTGTGTGTGTGTAATTGATGTGATGTTGGCGGATGTTGTGAATATGTGACAAACGATTTTGTTGTCCTCTCTAGTCTCTGGCTTGAAATATATATATATATATATATATATATATATATATATATATATATATATATATATATATATATATATATATATATATATATATATATATATATATATATATATATATATATATATATATATATATATATATATATATATATATATATATATATATATATATATATATATATATATATATATATATATATATATATATATATATATATATATATATATATATATATATATATATATATATATATATATATATATATAGTGTATAGGTTGCTCTTTTGATGACCAGGGATTATTCTCTTTAAATGAATATTCGATATTTAGACGAATGTTTCCCACGCTCTTGCATGACCATTTTTAGTTGAAAACCATAAACAACTTCATTACGCTCTTTCATGAACCGCTATGGGCGTGCAGTACCTATTGGCTCTTTATCTGAACCATTGATACTCTTCCCTCAGAGCGTTGTCACCATTACCTTGCACTGCTGAAAGGGCTTTTTTTATGAGGAGAGGAGCTCAGAATTTTGTCCTTAATTGAAGACGAAACCCTTTCTGGGTCCAGAGGATCCCCTATTCTTATGCTTAAGGTTGACGGAGAGTTCACCCTTTCAAGGTTTTCGAATATGAAACTTCCCCCTTTTTAACAGCTTTAAGGGCTAAATTTTTCACTTTTAAAATTTCCAAACTTTTCCATTTTCAAAGACCCAAACTTTACTCTTTTGAAGAACCCAATTTTTTCCTTTAAGAACCCAAAACATTTACGTTCCGTAGGCAAGTGGTTTAATTTCAGCCACTTTTCCCCTCAAACTTAGTAACATGACCAGATAAGATGCTCACTCTTCATTATCCACCTTCCGATGTCTCGATGAATGCGCTCTCCATGATCGTCACTCTCCTTACCAGAATTGCTTGGGAAGAAATCAATAAGGAAATGAAAATTTATTTTGAGTAAAATATTACAACCTAATTCTAATTATGATTTCAGAAATTCATTAACAGCTACATCATAATTTTTAAATTTATATTACCCAGAAATTGTCAATAACAGATTTGAAGGATTCCAGAACTGCTTTCTTATTCTCTTGAGCAATTCTATTAAAGGCTTTGTCCTCAAACATTGATGAATATGTGAAAAAAACAAGAATTTCTCCTTGATCTTAGCATCACTCAGATGTAGGAATATTCTGTTTTTCCTTCCCGATTCACAAAAATTTTCATTAGCTTGAATTTCATATGTAAGGGTTACAGTTTGATTTTATAATGGAAAACTAGGAGAATGTACTGAATTCTTTCTTCCAAGCCCCATTAGTCTCCTTTCTGACCAGTATTTTCTTTTGTAATGTGAAAACCTATCCCGACAGTTTCACTTGTTGAGAAAGCAGATATACTGGGCATACCGTATACCCTAATTCATTCTGAGTAAGATTACAATGACCTTCAACTCGACACATATATGCAATTGATTATCTTCATATTTAATGTTTTCAAAAAATCAATTTCATATATTCATACCCTTCCTTCATATACCCTTCGTGACCTAACCTACTGAAACTGAAGCAGTGAGTTTCCATTTTG
>SEYY01000163.1:0-13326 GCA_009176605.1 Armadillidium nasatum
TATTGGGGGATATTAATTTGTTTACCTCTATTTTCAGAGGGTTCTTATTGTTCCTTCTGTGTGGAACAGATCCAATTTTATTTTTGTCAAATAAAACGTATAAACCCAGCCTTCGTACTCATTTCCAACCATCCTCAACAAGTGGCCCTTGTTTGGCAACCATAGTAGAATAAGGACAGAAAAGGAAGAATTTTCAGCAGTAGAAGAGAACAACTAATAGTCCCCATATTTTTTTATATTTTTTTTGCTTTTAATAATTTTTTTTAAGTAAAAGAAAAAAAATTACTTGAGTATTACTTCCCCCTTCTATTTTTCTTCCATAAATGTAGTACATTTCTGTCAAGTAATTTTCTTTCTCAAAATTCATTTAAATCTTTATATTTTGAATTAAAATAATACAGATTTATACAAATTTATGTCGTTCTGAATTTTTTAAAGTTAAACCTAAAGGAAAATAGGTATTTTTGTTTCCTCTAAAATTATTTTAACTTTGTATTTTTTATGAAAATAATAGGAATTTAATGCAAATTTTTCTTTTTGAAAATTTTAAACGCATAAAAATTAAATGAAATGAGGTAAAATTGCTTTCTCAAAATTCATTTAAATATTCGTAAATTTTAGTATAATAATATTTATTTATTACAATTATTTCTTTCTGAAATTATTTTAAAAGCATATAAATTAAAAGAAAATAGGTAAATTTCCTTTATAACAATCATTTAGGTACTCGTATTTTTAATTGAAATAATGGTCTTTTAAATATGGATTAATTGAGGTGGAATCAGTAATAAATGGAAAAATTTCTCAATTATTTTTTAATGATGTTTGGCATGTTCCTGATATTAAGAAAAATTTATTTTCAGTATTAGCAGCACATGATAAACATCCATGTAGCAAATTTATTTCTGGACCTACCAAATGTAGTTTTATGGTAGATAGAAAAAACTATTTTTGTGGCTATCGTAGACCAAATGAAGGCCTATTCAAAGTTGCAATGAAAGCAGGAATTTCACCACCAGAAGTAAATGTCCTAGAAGAAAAGGATAAGCTGCAGCTATATCATGAAAGAATGGGACATCAGGATAGACGACACATAAGAAACTTGATCAAAAGAGAGCTAAACATTGAAACTTGCCTTGATGACAAAAATTGTTCAGGATGTATAAATGGAAAAATGCATCGTCAGAAGTTTGGTAAAAGGCCAACAGCTCGAAAAAAGGAGAATTGTTATATGCAGATGTATGTGGACCATTTCAAGTGACATCTTATTCAGGTTATAGATATTTTGTATGCTTCAAAGATGATTTTTCAAAAATGAGATTTGTATATTTTATTAAAGAAAAATCAGAAGTTATAGAAAAGCTAAAGCAGATACTCACAGAAGCAAGAGTACAGGGGCACCCATTCAAAGAATTCCTGAGTGATAATGCTTTAGAATTTAATAATCAATCTATAAGAAAACTCTTACAGAAATATGGTGTGAGACAAAGACTAACAACACCCTACACTTCACAACAGAATGGAGGTGCAGAAAAAGAAAATAGAACGTTAGTTGAAGTAGCCAAGATTCCTTATGTATTCAAAAGCAAAATTTCCACAAAAGTGTTGGGCAGAATTAATCAACACAGCAGCATATATTCTTAACAGGACTGGAAAATCATCAATTGATGAGAAAACACCTTATGAAATATGGTATGATAAAAAACCCAGAATTAAGCATTTACGCATAATTGGAACTCCATGCAGTGGTTGGATTCCAGATCAAAAAAGAAGAAAACTGGACCCAAAGGCAAGATCAGGTGTGTTAATTGGGTATGAAAGTGATGAAAGTTATAGAATTTATGATCTGAAAAATAACTCAACATTCAGAAGTAGAGATGTAATTTTTGAAAAAGAAGAACTTTCCCCTCCAATATTAAGTGAAGAAAACACAAAATTGGAAGATAGCAATTATGAAATTAGGTTAAATCCATTTCATACAGAAACAGAATCTGATACAGAAATAGAATCTGATTCAGAAACAGAATCTGATACAGAAATAGTATCTGATTCAGAAACAGAAGAAATTATAGAACAGGATAGCACTATAAATACAAGAATATTAAGAAATAGAGCAACAATTACAAAACCATCAAGATTTGATGATTACAGTATGTATTTATCAGAAGATATGAAAGAACCAGAAAATTATAGTGAAGCTATGGAAAGTAAACAAAAGAAAAATTGGATCAATTCAATGAAAAATGAATTGCAATCATTGAAAGAAAACCAAACATGGGAACTAGTTGAACTGCCACCAGGAAGAAAAGCAATTGCAAGTAAATGGGTTTACAAAATAAAATTAAACTCAGATGGAACAATTGACAAATTTAAAGCAAGATTAGTTGCAAAAGGTTATAGTCAAAGCAAGGGTATTGATTATGAACAAACATTTAGTCCAGTAGCAAATAAGAGTACTGTGAGAACATTAATAAGTGTAGCAGCTAAAGAAAATATGTTCTTGATGCAGTTTGATGTATCAACAGCATTTCTTTATGGAAACCTATTAGAAGAAATATATATGAAACAACCTGAAGGTTTTGAAGATGGGACAACCAAAGTATGCAAATTGAAACGCAGTTTGTATGGGTCTTAAAGCAAGGCACCCAGATGTTGGAATGAACGATTTGGAAAATTCCTTTCAAAACTGAATTTTGTAAGAAGTACAGCTGACCCATGTCTATATATAAGAGACCAGAATGGACATAAGATATTACTTGCATTATATGTTGATGATGGATTAGTTGCATCAACAAGTCATGAAGAATCACAAAATTTTTTAGAAGAATTAAAGAAAGAATTTAAAATTACATATAAACCTGCAACTTATTTTTTAGGAATTGAAATTGAATCAAGAAGTGATGGTTCAAAGAAAATAGTAAAAGAATTTGGTATGGAAAATTGCAAAGCTGTGTCAACTCCAATTATATAAGATAAAGTTACATATGACATTGAAACCAGGGAGAGTTTTCCTTACAGATCAGCTATAGGAGCTCTTCTATATCTAGCAACAGGAACAAGACCAGATATTGCTTTTACTGTCAGTTATCTTGCCAGAAGTGTAGATAATCCATCAAAAGAAGATATTACAAAGGTTAAAAGAGTGTTTAGATACTTGAAAGGTACTCTGGAAAAAGGTATCATTTATAGAAGTAATAGTGAACAGAATCATCTAGAAGGATACAGTGATGCAGATCATGCTGGAGACCAGAAAACAGGACATTCAACAACTGGAATTGTATGTTTATATGCTGGAGGCGCAATTTCATGGACTAGTCAGAAACAAAGCTCAGTTGCAATTTCAACAACAGAAGCTGAAATTATGGCAGCTAGTGAAGCAACAAAGGAAATTGTTTGGATTCATCGACTTCTAGGAGAGATCACAAAAGTTTACAAGAAGCCCACTCTTTGGATTGACAATGAAGCAGCAATCAAACTCAGCAAGAATCCAGAATTTCACAAAAGAACTAAACATATAAAGGTACGCCATTTCTTTGTCAGAGAAAAAGTTCAGAATGATGAAATTGAGGTACTTCAAGGTTAGCAGTGAAAATCAACTTGCAGATGGACTCACAAAGCCACTACACAAGCCAAGACTCATGATCCTGAATGAAAAATTAGGAATGGACTAGCCTTTATAGAATAAACAATAAGGGAGAGTGTTGAAGAAAATATTGTTTATTCATTATTTTTTATAGAGCATTTTTTATTTAGCTACTATTTATCATGTAAAGAATAATCTGGCAACTTGGCCATCTTTTTTGTTGTTGTTACTAACCAAGCAAGTATGTAATATTTATTTCTTTGGTGGAAAAAGACACGGGAGACTTTACCAATATTGAGCAATTTGTCTTCAAAATATTTAAGCGCACCACCATCATCTGTTGAGCGTGAAAGACTCTTCAGTACAGGTAGTAACATCTATGAACCTACAAGGAATAGGCTGTGTCCTGAAAATGGGGAAACACTTATTTTTCCATTGTAACTTAAGAGTATTGAACTTTAAATACTAATGAGCTTGAGAGCTGAGATAGGAGACAACATGAATTGAACAGCAAAAGTATACACAGAAAACAAGGAAAACTGTCAAAATTTAGTAGTATTTTTATGCAATTTGTATGTATGTATTTGTATTAACAATGAGCCAATTATAATATGTTAATGTTTCATAATTTATGAATGATTTCTTAAGTTAAAAAAAAAAGAAAAAAAAAAGAGGCAAAAGCCATAATAGCAGCCAGATACAAAATGACTAACAATTTTGAAAATTATATTGGTATTGTTATTTGTTACTGTGTCGAAGCTATCTGATGATTAACTTGGCAGTTAAGAAATGGTCTTGTAAAGGTTGGTTTGTTCTGGTAAAGGATTTAAACAATCGGCCGATTAATCATGTGAATAGCCGATTAATCGGTAATGTAGCCGATTATCTGCCGATTAATCGGTGCACCCCTAGTTTCCAGCAAGAAGGGAAGGTTGAAGTAGAAAGACAGACGAAATAGTTTCCCTATATATATATATATATATATATATATATATATATATATATATATATATATAATATATATATATATATATATATATATATATATATATATATATATATATATATATATATATAGGAGAAATGATTTTTCCTCTTCTTTCGTCCCTGCTTTCACTGTATTTGCAGCTGTTTCACTCATGTTAACACGGCGACATCTCCAAAAGGCTGATGAAATTTTGCGAAATATTTTGTCAGCCCCCTCACACTGCTCTCATGCTACAAAATATTGACAGGTCCGCAAAAATTTTCTAAACTTTCAGAAAATTTTTGAACACTCCACAAAATTTTGAATACCCTTTTTTTTGTACAATATTTGTCCTCACACTCTCAATATTTTTGCACAAAACCGACATCTTCAAATTTTTGTGCAAAATTTTTGCCAGTGTGAGGGCCCCTTAACCCAGATGTATGAGGAGTACCGCATCCTTAATTAAACTAATTTTCTAATAATATTTACGATTATTACTTAGGCAAATACGCTAACTTATAAAACAGACGTAGCTAAAAAAAAAAATCAGTAAAACCAAAAATCTTAATTTTTTAAAATTTGATTAATACATATAAAAAAAATTTAAAATCCCCAACCCTAATAGAAATAATTTAAAAATTAAGGGAGATCAGGGTTTTGCCAAAGTTTATTATTATAGTAAACTTTGTACAAAGTTGGAGCAAGCTTATAAAATTCTCTACCAGTGAACCTTTTATATTTTCGTTCTGAACTCGGATATTAATAGTACTATGGCCAGTAAAGGGTTGTCAAGTTTTATGAAATCTAATATTTCTGGTTAAACATACTTTATGATATCGACTAATTTCAAGTAAAAGTAGCTACAAACTTTGATGGCTAGTAGTTTAGCGTTTACTTGACAAGTAGAACTCTTCCCCCCACCCCACATGATGAAATTTGGCTAAGGTATTTGCCACTTTTATTTAGCATTATTTTATGCTGTAAAATGTTTATTTAATTGTCAAAATGCAAAAATTATTTAAATTTGTTCAAAATTACATTGCTAAATACTTTAAAGGATACTTCAAATAAATATAGTTTTCTAAGGAAATTGAAAGTAGTTTCATCTTGCGGTTAGAACAAGAATCAGTTTATAAATGTAACGTACCGTCATTCAAATGCTTCGAATTTTGGATTTTTGTCAACTGAAAGGGATTATTGCGGTAATTTTTGCTTTACGCCTTAACTGAAACCATAAAATAGGAGAAAACACTAGTTTGAATATTTAGACTTGTAGGCTGTCTTAAGTACATCCGAGCTAGAATTAATTGAAATGAAGAGGATAAATTAGTAATGATGTATCTAATGAAAATAAGGATTTACAGTCATAAGATGTGGGAACGAGTGTATATTATATAAATCAAATGAGCTATTATTTGAATATAAAGATTGGTCCAGCAACTGAAAGTGTTAAAAGTGGAATTTTACCAATAAAAATTTTTAAATGAGTTACCATAGGGTCCCATGCAATCAAACCTCATAGGTTCCTATAACAGAACCAAGGGTTACTATGGTATTTTTGTTATCAGGGTTTGCTTAGGGTCCATAAAGAATTTACCATAGGTTTATCTATAGCAAACCTTTTATCTTCTATGGATATAAGTGAACCTCAAGCCAAAACCTACGCAAAATTCAAATATAAAACTATTGCCTATTGAGGATATTTTACCTGCTACCACAACCCTTATTTATACAGTTTACATGTGCAATCTAACCGTCAACTATATGTACATTTGACTGAAAACGAAATATAAATTAAATTACTTACCTGCTATATGTCTGAAAAAAGTCGAGCGCGCCATCTGTTGAGTCTGAAACGTACTCTTGAAGTTTACCTGCCTGGAGTCGGAGTCACTTTCCATCGCTTACCCCATTGCGCCATGACGTTTTCTACGCGTTAGTTTTAATTTTTTTTCTCTTTCAAATAAACTTTTGCAAACGTATTTTTTTATTACTTTTAATTATATATATATATATATATATATATATATATATATATATATATATATATATATATATTATATATTATATATATATATATATATATATATATATATATATATATATATATATATATAAAATGCAAAAACGGTAGGCTTGACTCACGTGCTTGCGATCTCTCAGGTATTTGCAATGCCAAAGACCATAGTTAGACAATCGTTTTGCCTTGAATGGGGTAATCCCGAGATAAAACTTTTTGTTATTTTATATATATATATATATATATATATATATATATTTATATATATATATATATATATATATATATATATATATATATATATAATATATATATATATATATATATATATATATATATATATATATATATATATATATATATATATATATATATAATATATATATATATATATATATATATATATATATATATATATATATATATATATATATATATATATATATATATATATATATATACCGCCGTTTACCGTGGCTCAAACGGTAAAGTGTGATTGACTCACGTGCTTGAAGGCGCCGGTTCGATCCCACTTTGGGATCCTAGGTATATACTACCTAGAAAAGTTCCTCTCCTAGAATAGGGCAATGCCCGTGAGATGTGAACTTTTAAAATATATATATATATATATATATATATATATATATATATATATATATATATATATATATATATATATATATATATATATATATATATATATATATATATATATATATATATATATATATATATATATATATATATATTAGGGAGAACTCTATTGGAGGCGATAGAAATTTCAATAGGTGTAACCTCTGCGCATACATAAGTCAAACTTTATGAAGCAATAGGTTATTTTCTTATGAGACTATGCCCTTACCAATATGATTTTCGACTATATGCCGAAAAACCTATGTGGCCTACGTAGTTTTCAATGGTGGAAATAAAATAAAATAATAAAACCTACAACCAACTTATGGACATTTTTTTATGGGTAGTCAACAATGGAAAGAATAGAATGACATAGGTGTTGATAAAAAAAATTGTATGCTTTTTATACTTATTCTATGACATTCATGATGGTGGAAAGGTAGGAACAATTTGCAAAGGAAATATAGTTTTATTAATGTTTTTTTTTTATAAGTTTTAAAATAATATACTGCTTTTATACATGATGTAGTGGTGTTTCAGTTTTCAACTGATTAAAATCTTCATTCCGAAATCATCGAAAGTGTTAATTTTATTGCACTAAAAAGGCTTGAGTAAAACAGTAAAACAATCTACACATATAATAATAATAATAATTAATCAACTTCTCTAACGGCTCTATATTTATTAATTTCATTCCCAAACACATGGGAAAGTTCGACCAATAGAAGAGCTTTAAATCGTTTGTAGCTGTCAATTCGCCCATTCACCTGCAAAAATTTATTTTACATTTTATATATATATATATATATATATATATATATATATATATATATATATATATATATATATATATATATATATATATATATATATATATATATATATATATATATATATATATATATATATATATAATGTGCACTTGGGTGATTAAGAGCGCTACTGCGCGAGTCACGCACAACCGAAAAAGTAGCGCAGTTGCGCACCCATCAGAAAAAATCGCGGTTTCAGTAGAGCATCGAAAATTTTTCTCACGACTTAATTGCGTAATTTTTGAAAAATTGAAATATTTATGGTGCTTCCAAAAATATTTTTCGCTGCAATTTTTTTGTATTTTAAGAGTCATCAAATTGGAGTATTAACTTTTTAGTTTGACTAGTAATCATTTAATCAAATTAAAGTTAATTTGATACGACAATACATATATATCTACGTATTTTCGATTTATTTCACCTACTGATTTGTTTAAAATTTTCCTATTGATCTCTATTTTGATAGTTTTGTTAAAAATCGCTTAGCTTCAATTATTTACCAAGAGCAGGACCGATGCATTTACTGCCGGTAAGTTAAACAGAACTGTTTTGAATTTATTATAGTTTTTATTAGTTTGAGTAGCATAGACAAATAAAATTCGATTATAATGTTCGTGGGAATATTTTGTGGCCAAAACTGATTTAACTTTGAGCAGCTAGTCTTTATGAAATGGCACATGAATCTATTGTCCTTTGAAGAGGACGCGGAGGACGAAAGAGGAAAATCTGGAGATTTTGTAATGTTTATTCACTTTTTCATGTAATGTTATTAAATATTATTAAATATAATTGAAACTTTTTCTAAAGTCGCGAACTTGAGCACTTAATTGGGCAAGCAAGCAAGAAAGATTCGCATTATGGGAAGGTCGCTCACTTTTTGAGGGTCTGTAAAGTCGCGAAGTTTAACTAGCGCACTACCCCAAAATGAGTAGCAGCCCAGCTCTGATGTAAATTATATATATTTGGGATGGGATGGAACGATACCAAAAGTTTTACCGATATCAGCACCTAAAAATATACAGATGCCAAGTCTGAACTTTTAATAAATATATATATATATATATATATATATATATATATATATATATATATATATATATATATATATATATATATATATATATATATATATATATATATATATATATACCTTTTTTAACCTTTAACCTTCTCACCACCCCCTGTTGAGGCGGCCACACTTCGCTAATGAAGCCTCCCGCCGCAGTCGGTCTCGTCCAGAGATCTTTCAAAGAAGTGATGCCCCAGAAGATTTTGGGGCGACAGTTGGAGGGACAGAGTAAAAGAAAGTGCTTTACGGTCTCCGGGGACCTATTGCATCTGGTACAAGTGGAAGATGTTGCCTGGTTTAAATTGAATTTGTATTTATAATGTTGTAAGTTTGGGTGGTGCCCGCATCTCAATCTTGCTAGTGAGATTTGTAAGTGTCTTGGGAGGTTGTTGGAGTCGGTGTTTATTTCGGGAGGGGGTTCGTTAAGGATGCTGTTTGGAGGTCTGTTGATCATATATGAATGTGTTAGTTGAGTGTGTATATGTTTGGTTGTTGTGGTATTGGGGGGAGGAGGGGGAATGTGATTTAGGATCCGTTTGTAAAAGGCTCCGGTGGACGATGGAGGTTGTTTTAGTCTTTGATTGGTAGGTTGGAGGAGAGTTTTGTGACATGGGTGTGTGGGTAGACGTGTTTTTGCATAGAATTGGGTGCCTATCATTTCGAGGTGGTTCCTTATAGGTAGTATCTTGGTTTCGTTATGAAGGTGTTGTTGAGGGGTTGTGGGTGTGCAGCCGGTAATGGTGCGAAGGGCTTTATTTTGTGTTTTTTGGAGTGTCGTTAAGTTTTGGTCGGAGAGCAGAGGGTGCCAGATGGGGGAGGCATAGTTGATGGTGGGGCGTATAAATTGTTTGTAGACTGCAATTGAGGTTTGTATGTTGTTGTGTATGTCAGTGTTGGCCACTGTTTTGAGGATGTTGAGTTTTCTGGTTGCGGCTGTGGTGGTATTTTGAATGTGTTTGGAGAAAGTGAGGTGAGTGTCAAATGTTAGGCCGAGAATCTTTGGGGATTTGTTGAAGGGTATGGGGGTGTTGTTTAGTAGGACTTGTGGGTAGGTGTTGGATAGGTGTTTGTCTGTTGTTATTAAAAATGGAGGATTTGTTTTGGTGATGCCGACATCCTGTTTTCTACTAGCCAAGTTTGGAGTTGTGTTAGGTAGTCTTGTGTGAGTGTTGTTGCGGTGGTGAGGTCTTTGTGAGTGGTGGCAATAGTTATGTCGTCGGCGTATGAAGTGATGTGGGTGGAAGCCGTTTGGGGTTGTGGGAGGTCTGCTGTGTATAGGTTGAATAGAATGGGGGAGAGTATGGCTCCTTGGGGAACTCCGTTCTTTATTGTTGATGGGTATATATATATTATATATATATATATATATATATATATATATATATATATATATATATATATATATATATATATATATATATATATATATATATATATATATATATATTAGGGATGGAGTGAAGTATCGGTATCGGTATCGGCAAGTATCGGCAATTTTCCGATACCGGTATCGGCATCGGTATCGAGTTCTCAGGTATCGGTATCGGAAAAATGACCGATACCAAACCGATACCAGATTTTTTTGATCCCTTTGGCTTAATTAAATTAAATTATTGTTCATATATATATATATATATATATATATATATATATATATATATATTATATATATATATATATATATATATATATATATATATATATATATATATATATATATATATATATATATAATATATATATATATATATATATATATATATATATATATATATAAATTGGATTTGAGTTTGTACGAAAGGGTACGGAACATTATGAAGGGGTACGGAAGGAAAAAAAGGTTGGGAACCGCTGGTCTAGACTATTCCGTTTCACTCCCTAGCCCTTTGGTTCGTTCCTTTTCGCGTTTCACCTTCTCAGAGGGTCTCTAGTGTACCCTCCCCTCATATTGGAGTGTCTATGCTCCCACTTCTCCATCCCCCTACTCCCTTCTCATGTTCAAAATTTACAAGCTCTTACTCGTACATTACCTTTATAATAAAAAAATTAAATAAATAAATAAATAAAAAAAAAAGTGAAATTCAAAGCAGCCTCAGAGATGCTTCGAGGAGCTTCATCCAAAGAATGCCCCTCATCCACTCCTCACCCCATTATCCCCTGAGAGTTGGTGGCCTCCGATGATGGGAATGGTGCCGCCAGGACCTTAAGTTCGGCTTGCCCCGGCGCACGTTGTGATTTTTTAATTAATTTCTGTAACATTCCAGATCTGATAGTATTCCTCTCGCGGTTCTCAAAACTTGTGCTTCTGAGCTTGCAGACTGCCTTGGTAAACTATTTAGTCTTTGTCTCTTCACTTCGACCTTCCCTTCTTGATGGAAACGCTCGCTCATTTAGCCTGTGCGAAGAAAGGGGACCCCTCTCAACCCTCTAACTAACATGCTATTTCTTTAACCTGCGTTCTCTTTAAAGTTTTCGATTCTATCCTTAGCAGGAAGATTTGGAAGCACCTTAATTCTTCTAACCTAATCTCTGATCGCCAGTATGGCTTTCGTAAAGAACGTTCTACTAGTGCTCTTCTTTCCGTACTTTCTGACTCATGGTCCTCCGCTCTTCTGGGTTTCAGTGAGTTTTTTGCTGTGGTTCTAGACATATCGAATGTCCTCGATAGAAACTGGCACAAAGCTTTCATTTCCAAACTTCCCTCTTGGAATCTATCCTTCTCTCTAATTTTCTTTCCGGCAGTAATATAGCAGCTGTTGTAGACGGCCACAGTTCTCCCTATAAATCTATAAATATATGCGCTCATTAAGGATCTGTCCTATCCCCAACTCTTTTCTACTTTTCATCAATGACCTTTTCTCTATTACTTCGTCTCCTATACACTCTTATGCCGATAACTCCACCCTCCATTACTCTTTTCATAATTACTCTTTTCAGCAGTTTATAGATTCAAGAAGTATGGATTGGAGTAACTGACCTCTGATCTTTCTCGTATTTCAAATTGGAGAAGAGAAAACATGGTCGTTTTCAATGCTTCAAAAACTCAATCCCTCAATCTTTCTACTCGACACAATCTTCCACACAATTATGACATCTTCTTCGAAAACACTCAACTCAAACCTTCATCTGTTCTCAATATTCTCTGTTTCTTTTTCTCGTGAACTTTCTTGGAAAGAAAGCTTCTAAGAGGTTGGGAGTTCTGAGGCGACTTCGTGGTTTTTTATTCCACCCCAGTTGCTTGCTCTTTATAAGGGTGTTGTTCGACCCTTTATGGAGTACGCCTCACACATCTGGAGTGGTTCCACACATACAGCTCTCCTCGGAAAGGTGGAGTCTAGGGCTTTTCGTCTTATCACCTTTCCAGCTCTTACCAACTCTCTCCAATCTCTTTCTTCCCGTCGAATTGTTGCGTCACTCTCTTAATAGTATCGCTATTACAACGGACACCGCTCTTCTGAACTCTCACATCGCATACCTCCTCCATTGAGAAGGGCTCATACGACACGACTTTCTACACAGTCTCATCCTTTCTCTGTCCAACTTTCCGACATCAGACTTAACAGCTATGCTCAATCTTACACGTACTCTACTGGTAAAGTCTGAAACACACTCACTTTATCTGTTTTCAAAACTTCCTTTGAATTGAACTTATAAACGCCGTGTCTCGGATCATGTCAGCCATTAGAGAACAGATTTCCGACAGTATCCCAATTCTGGTGGATATTGGCAGGAATCCGGCCTTTGCTCCCCAGAGGAGATAATATATATATATATATATATATATATATATATATATATATATATATATATATATATATATATATATATATATATATATATATATATATATATATATATATATATATATATTTGTGGTTTTTCTATCTCCTACTTTATTCTCACTTATATATATATATATATATATATATATATATATATATATATATATATATATATATATATATATATATATATATATATATATATATATATATATATATATATATATATATATATTACTTAACAGTTAAAAAATTAATATCGGTATCGGTATCGGCTAATTTTAGGTATCGGTATCGGCGAAATTGAAAGTCTCGGGTATCGGTATCGGTAAAAATTTTGGTATCGCTCCATCCCTAATATATATATATATATATATATATATATATATATATATATATATATATATATATATATATATATATATATATATATATATATATATATATATATATATAT
>SEYY01000163.1:13426-41096 GCA_009176605.1 Armadillidium nasatum
TCAGAAAAATGCTCGAAATCAACTCAGAACTTCGGGACAAAATACATATACCCTGAAAATTTCAGCTTAATCAGTCAAATAATAAAAAAAATATTCAAACAAAATATAAGAAAATTAAGATTTTCCTTCTTGCTTTTTTAAAATTTTCTTTTTTTCTGTTTCTTTTGACAGCTCCTTTTTTGCTAGTGAATGTTCATCTTTGTGTTTTGTTTTTAGATACCCCATAAGAGTTACTTGAAAATTTTTTACTTGTAGCACCTGGAGGTCCTCTTCTAATTTCCTGGCTGCAGATGTTACATTTAGCTATTTCGAGCCTGTCTTGAAACATTGTAAAGTACTTCCATACTGCTGAAGCTTTTCTTTTAACTATGGTGACTGAAGTATAAACAAAATAATAATTTTGAAATAATGTAGCTAATTGATACAAGTTTGATACATAGCAATAAATAACAATGATATGTATAAATACAGGTTATATTGATAATTTTATATCTTACATGTTTTCAAACTTTACATTAGGGTCCTACCTAGATAAAGCTGTTGAATCACTATTATGAATCAAAAACAAAAAATTTTTTTTTATTTTTGTACTTTTTGTTATACAAAATCGTTAATTATCTGAATTTTTTCGGAGAAAATCCGCATAATCATTAATTTAAGTGAATTTTGGCTATTCTACGTTTTTCCTAAATTAAATAAACCTCAATTAAATTTATATATAATTTTTTTGAAGTAAAATTTCAGTACTTTTGACCTCTTTACAAATTTTAGGCAACCCCAGCCCCGGCCAAATTTGGGTGACCCCGGCCCCGGCCAAATTCCATCCCCGGTCGGTCCCTATACCCACACACCCATGCCATAATACTCTCCTCCAACCTACCAAACACAGACTAAAACAACATCCATCATCCACTGGTACCTTCTACAAACAAATCCTAAATCACATCCCCCCACCTCCCCCCAATACCATAATAACCAAACATATCCACACTCAACTAACGCATTCCTACTTGATCAACAGACCACCAAACATCATCCTTGACACACCCCCTCCCGAAATAAACCCCGACTTCAGCAACCTCCCAAGACACTCTCAAATCTCATTAGCAAGATTGAGATGTGGGCAAAACCCAAACTTACAACAATGCAAACATAAATTCAAAATAAACCAGACAACATCTCCCACATGTACCAGATGCGAAGAGGCTCCGGAGACCGAGTCACACTTTCTATTACACTGTCCTTCCAACTCTCGCCCCAGAATCTCCTGGGGCATCACTACCTTGAAAGATCTCTGGACGAGACCGACTGCGGCGGGTGGCTTCATTAATGAAGTGTATCCACCTCAGCGTGGGGTGGTCAGGGAGTAATAAAAAAAAAAAAAAAAAAAAAAAAAAAAAAAAAAAAAAAAAAAAAAAAAAAAAAAAATATATATATATATTTTATGGTGTTCTTCAGGGTTCTGTTCCATCTACATTATTCTTACTTTTCATCAACGACCTCCTCAGCTGTACTTCTAACTCTGTTCATTCTTATGCTGACGACTCAACTCTCCATTCTTCTACGCATTTCAAATCTGCTACATCTTTTGCTTCTAGAGTTGCTTCTCATGTTCAACTTTTCGATTCCAATTATTTCGATATGGATGGGATTTCCCGGTAAGGCCACTGTAACCTTGTGATATTTAACTCTTTGAAAACTCAAATTCACATCTCTCTTTCAAAAACACATCCCAACTTTCCTATTTCCTTCGACGGCTCTCCTGTCTCACCTGTGAACAACATAAATATTATTAGTCTGAACATAAACAATAAATTATCTTGGAAACATCATTTCACAAAGGTTGCTAAGGTGGTCTCTAAAAAGCTGGGAGTTCTTTTCACATTGCGGGAATTTTTTTTCTTATAAATAGTTACTCCAATTATTAAGTCTTATCCGTCGTTGCAAGGAGTACTGTTCTAACATTTGGGGTGGTTCCAGTTCCACCCTTCTTTTGGATAAGATTGAGTCAAAAGGTTAATAAACTGTCCACTACTTTCAAACTCCCTTGACCCTCTTTTTCAGAGAGGTGATGTTGACGCATTCTCTCTTTTCTATAGGTACTACAATGGCTGGTGCTCAAGGGAGTTGACCTCTCGCATTCCACCACCATTGCGTCGCCCATCGCAGCACAAGGGGTACCTTGCTTGCGCATGAACTTTGTGAAAACATTGCAAACTCAAGGCTTGACGTTGTGGTACCTCCTTTTTCAGCCACCTCTGTTCTGTGGAACTCTCTATCTTCTGTTTTTCCAGCTGCATTTAAAAAGCCTCTCTCTAAATGCTCTGTCTGCGTCTACATGAGGGATCTATTTTTTTTTTTTTTTTTTATCCTTTAATTATGCTCTCTCCTTGTAAAGGGCTCTGTCCGTGAGTGATGGTATATATATATATATATATATATATATATATATATATATATATATATATATATATATATATATATATATATATATATATATATATATATATATATATATATATATATATATATACGGGGGAGGGAATTAGAGCTCCCGAGGCGATGAGATTACCACCCACTGGGTATATGGGATGTTAAGGATACTTCTCATCTCATCCCCTTGCCCAATGGTTCGCTCCCTTTCGTGCTCATCTCCACCTTCTACACAGAGTATGCTCACTTTAACACACATAAAAAACTATTACAGACACACACACTCTTTAAAAAAGCAAATTAATAACGATGGCGTCAACAACAGAAGCCTGGAGAAGACCCGGGGGCAGATTCCAAAAATAGCCCCTCATCCATCCCTAACCCCGTCAATACTTGGGAGTTGGTGGCCTCCAGTGATGGGGTTGGTACCACCAAGACTCTGTAGCCGGCACGTCCTGATGCACGGTCTATTTTTTTCATTGATTTCTGCAACATTCAAGGTCTACACTCCAATTTCCACTTTGTTGAATATCACCTCTCTTATTCTAGACTTCACCTCTTGTTCTTGACCGAAACTCAGATGTTTGAGACTTCTGATAGCAAACCTTATTCTATTTCCTCATACCGTCTCTATCCTCAATTTTCAGCCAAAGGAAGTTGTTGTGCATACGTGCGCAACGATGCCATTTGTTCTCGTGTCTCAATTCTGGAGTCTGTATTTTCCACCTTATGTCTCAGGCTCTCCTCTCTTTCCATTCTACGACTAAATTCATTTGTTCTGTTTATTTAGCTCCTAATTCTACTGATTTTCCTAAATTCTTCGACTATTTAAACTCCAAAATGGAGCACAATCCTCCTCCTCCTCCTTTCTCTGAAATCATCATATTAGGTGATTTCAATGTTCACCACCTCAAATGGCTTTCTTCTAGTTCTCATGATACAGCTGGTGAACGTGCCTTCCATTTTGTTATCCAAAATGAACTTGAGCAGTTGGTGCAGCTTCCTACTCATATCCCTGATCGTCTTGGAGATGAACCCAACATTTTAAACCTTTTTATAACTTCTAATCCTTCTCCTTATACTGTTAAACTCTTTCCTTCTCTGGGTTCCTCCGATGACTTTCTTATCTCTTTATCCTCTTCTATCTTTTCAAGTCTTCCGCAGGAAGGACCCCCTTCTATTGAAAGGAAACGTGTGTGGCATTTCGGTGCCGCAAGATGATCGGACTTGCGGTTGTGCTTCTTTGATTTCCCGTCGAATGATTATTGCTTCCGTGGGAGGGGCCCCTAAGAGTGTGCTGAATTCATTACAGAGGTGATTCTCTCTGGCATGGAGGAGTACATTCCATTTTCTTTCCTTTCTACTAAATCTAGCAAACCTTGGTTTAACTCTGCTTGTTCTCGCGCTATCAGACTATCAGCCTAAGGGATGTTGTCTTCAGCGATTATCATCGTCTTCAAACTTCAGGAAAAAGTGCAACTTATATTTCATCCCAGAAACGTGCAAATTCTATCCTTCGGAACACTAAAAACTCTTTTCTCCGTAGAAAATACAATAATCATTCTGGTTCCTCTTCTTCACGTTCTTTCTGGCATTTTGCAAACAATGTCAACTCTAAATTTGCTTCTTTCTCTTTCCCTCTTCTAGCATCTTCCGATGGCACAACTGCCATTTTGACTTCATCTAAAGAAGCTGAACTCTTCGCCCAATCCAGTTGCTTTCTCGTTATAGGGGTGTTGTTTTCCCTGTATGGAGTACACCTCACACATCTAGTTCAGCCTTATACGATTATGAAGCTATTCCTCCTTAACTCCTTCCAACTCATTTATGCTTACAATTGTAACTTCTACTAAAGATATCATTTCTGCTCTCTCAAAGCTTAACATCAAGAAGACATAAGGTTCTGATGGTATAGGGCCCTCCTGTGTTCTCAAAACTTGTGTTTCTGAGCTTGCACCCTGCCTTGGTAAACTATTTCGTCTCTGTCTTTATACATCAACCTTCCCTTCCTGATGGAAACGCGCTCATTCAGACTGTGCCGAAGAAGGGGGACCCTTTTCAACCCTCTAACTAATGTCCATTTCTTTAACTTCCGTTCTATCTAAAGTTTTCGAATCTATCTTTAGCAGGTAGATTTGGTAACATCTCAATTCTTCAAATCTTATCTCTGATAGCCAGTATGGCTTTCATAAGAAACGCTCTACTGGTGATCTTTCCCTTCTCTCTGACTCTTGATCTTCCGCTCTACGGTATTTCAGTGAATCTTTTGCTATCGCGCTGGGCATTTCTAAAACCTTCGATAACGTCTGATACAATGCTTTGAATTCGTAACTTCCCTTTTTCGGAGTCTATCCTTCTCTCTGATTTTCTTTCCAGTCGATTAATAGTTGTCGTTGTAGACGGCCACCGTTCATTCTTTAAATCTATTAATAGTGGTGTTCCTCAGTATTCTGTTCTGTCCCCAAAACTTTTTCCACTTTTCAGTAATGATCTTTTCTCTATTACTTCATTACCTATCCACTCCTATACTGATGACTCCAACCTTCATTATTCCTTTCATTTTGATAGAATGGTGGCCATGGAGTAACTGACCTCTGATCTTTCTCGTATTTCAAATTGAGGCAGAGAAAACAAAGTTGTTTTCAATGCCTCAAAAGCTCAGTTCTTCCATATCTTGACGTTATCTTCCACACAACTATAACATCTTCAAAAACACAACTCAAGCCTTCATCTGTCCTTAATATTCTTGTTGTTTCTTTCTCTCGTGACCTTTCTTGGAAGGATCACATTACTTTTCTTTCTAAGGTTGGGTGTTGTGTTGCGCCTTCATGATTTTTTTGCTCCAATCCAGTTGCTTTCTCTTTATAGGGGTATTGTTTTCCCCTGTATGGAGTACGCCTCACACATCTGAAGTGGTTCCACTCACGCAGGTGGGATTTAGTGTGAATGTTAAAAAGACAGAACTTTTAATAGTTAGCATGGAGGAGGATGGAAAGAAGCTTGTGCTGTAGGTGGATGGCGAGGAGGTAAGGGTACCTGGGTGGTGGAGAGACGCGAGTATTTGGAGATCACAAACAGGATGGAAAAATACAGAAGAGTGATGAGGGCGCTGTACCCAATCTTGACCGACAGAAGAATGGATATAAGAGTAAAGAAAGTAATTTTCGAAAGTACTCTGACCAAAATTTTGCTAAATGGGGCAGAGACTTGGAGTATGACAACAAGAGAAGTAAGCAGAACTCAAGCAGCAGAGATGAGAGTGCTGCTGCTGATGGTGGGAAGGACCAAGAGGGAGAGGATAAGAAGAGAAATAATTAGAGAAAGTATAAAGGTTGAACCAATTAATTGAAAGATAGATGCAGCAAGACTGAGATGGTTGGGACATGTGTGGAGGATGTCGGAGAGGAGAGCGGCTAGAGGGAGATGAGAGTGGACGCCAAGAGGAAGAACACCGAGAGGGAGACCCAGGAAGATAAGGATGGAGTAAGTTGGGGATTCACTGAGGCGACATCAGCTGCCTGAGGTAGAAGAGCTGGTGGAAGATGGAATTATTTACCACAGATCTAGGTGGAGACGAGTGCTGGCCCCGCTGATAGACCCCTAGAGCCTTACCGGGATCGTATATATATATATATATATATATATATATATATATATATATATATATATATATATATATATATATATATATATATATATATATATATATATATATATATATATAAAATTTCAGAATTGGTAGCGGTCAAGTTGAAAGTCTTGGTTTCGGTATCGGTATCAGCAAAAATTTTTGGCATCGCTCCATCCCTATATATATATATATATATATATATATATATATATATATATATATATATATATATATATATATATATATATATATATATATATATATATATATATATATATATTATATATATATATATATGGACCTATCGGGGCTGGAATTTTGCTGGGGCAAGGTTTGCCTAAAATTTGTAAAGAGGTCAAAAGCACTGAAATTTTAGGTTAAGAAAATGATATAATTTTAATTGAGGTTAATTGTAAGGAAGGAGTAGAATTTCCAACATTCACTTACATTAATAATTATATGCATTTTCTCCGAAAAAAATTTCAGAAAATTACAGATTTTGTAAAATAAAAGTTTAAGAAAAGTACAAATATTTTGAATTTTTTTTTCTGATTTACAATAGTGATTCAATAGGTTTACTTAGGTAAGACCCTAAGCTAAAGTTTGAAAAGAATTAAGATATAAAATTATTAATATAACTTGTTTTTATACATATTATTACTATTTTATTGCTGTGCATCAAACTTGTATCACTTAGCTACATTAATTCAAAATTATTATTTTGTTTATACTTTCAGTCAATACGACTATATATATATATATATATATATATATATATATATATATATATATATATATATATATATATATATATATATAATATATATATATATATATATATATATAGTATATTTCAGCATTTCCTCGAAATAGCTAAATGTAAATTAGAAAAGGACCTCCGGGTGCCCAAGTAAAAATTTTTAAACCAAATCTTTATGAGGGCATCTAAAATCAAAACACAAAGATGAACATTCACTAGCAGAAGAGTTGCGGTCAAAAGAAATAGCAAAGAAAAAGAAAATATTGAAAAAACAAGAAAAAAATCTTAATTTTCTTATATTTTGTTTGATTTAATCAACCATTAATAATTATAATTTGCCATTTTAACCCCGGCAGGCAAACTCTGTCAGTAAAAATGGCGGGGGTTTGCGGGGCGGGCCACAGTCAGTTCATATATATATATATATATATATATATATATATATATATATATATATATATATATATATATATATATATATATATATATATATATATATATATATATATATATATATATATATCCTCTCCCAGGAAGGGTTTTCACCCTGTCAGTGGAACCAGCATCTTTCCCCATCTGCTTGAAGAAGTTCTCCCAGAGCCCTCCAAAAGATCAAGTTCTTCGGCTCGCCGGTTCCCATGCCGGTCCATGAGTCCTATCCAGACTCTCAGGTAGGGTTTTCACCCTTTCAGTAGGACCAGCATAGTTCTCAAACCAACCTCCAAACACTCTCTCCCAGGGGTCTTCAAAAGATTGCGCTTCTCCGAGCAATGGTTCCCAATGCTGGTTCTGGAGTAGTTACAAACCGTTGACAGAGAAATCACAAGGCCGGATGGCTAGTCCTGTCGTCCTTGCATTTAGTTCTCTTCACATGATCCGATCCTGTCGTCGATTTTCAAACTCTTGTTTTTAAATTTCAAATTCTTAATGTTAAAGTTTAATTTTTCATTAAAAGCCGAAAGTCCATTATATTGAAAGATTTGTTGCTCCTCTATAAATTTTGATATATAATAATTTTATCGTAACTTATTTTTTTTTTTTAATGCAAAAATATTTTCAAAAATTCTAATTTTAAAATAAATTTTAGCTATTAGTTTTTCAAATTTTGTTCAATACTATCTGAATGCATAAACCTTCTCTCTTCTTTTCTCTCCTCAATCTTCTTTCTGATTCTTCTCGCTTTTCTTTTCCCATCTACTTTTAGGCACATCTACTCTCGACGACGGCCGAATCATATATATATATATATATATATATATATATATATATATATATATATATATATATATATATATATATATATATATATATATAATATATATGAGATTGTACATATATTTAAATTACTTCCTTCCTATTTTGAAATAAATATCGGAAATGTATAAAAGAATGTCTTTTAAATACAATATGTAATATTAAACGAAAAGAGCTCTGTTAGAAAGTTGTATCCTACATTCCTTAGATGGAATCGAACTTGGGGTTTAATTACATAAACAGACCACTCTGCTGTTTAAGTCACACTATATGAAAAATAACATTCTAAAATATAATAAATTTGCTGAAATAAATATTGGTTACCTGTTCATTCTTTGCTAGGGCCTTTTCCATGCAGTCCTTTGTATATAACTGTGGATTTTTACCATCATCTATGTATCTGAAATAAAAATACAATTTTCGTGTTAATGTAGCAAATATTAAGCAGTATATATATATATATATATATATATATATATATATATATATATATATATATATATATATATATATATATATATATATATATATATATCAACGAGCACCAGCATTATGAGCAACAAAATAACAAAGATCAAACTGACTACAATTTCTCATACTGTTATATGTTAAAAGATTAATGCTGATAAAGTGAATTATTAACATACTAAGGCTCATTATTATACAATCAGAACACAGATATAAATTAATTTTACATTCACCTCCCACAAACAAGAAAAAAATGTTAGGAGCAAAAATGTCATTAAATCCTTTTTCATTTTCTGTTTTAACAACAGACAAAGAAATAAGTTGTATGCACATATTATATAGTGTCAGAATCAGAAAATTATTTACAATCCCTATTGGATCAATTATATGAAAAGAAAGCTGAGCAATATGTTTATACATTTGCGATTTCTACATAAGCAAAAAATATTAGAAATCTCTTTTTAGTTGCTAAGGCTGCTTCAAAGAGACAAAATTCACTCTATTCAGGTTACAAAAATCCCTTTCTTCAACTGTTACTCTCAATGTAAAACGGTCTTATCAATCCTTGAATTGAGGGAGGCTTCCAGTTCCACCCATCATTTTCGTGCAGTTGAGTCTAATGCTGAGAGATTAATAAACTGTTCACTTTTTTTTTAACTACCTTGACTCTTTATCTCTTCGACGTGACATTGACGCTCTCTCTATCTATATATCTCTCTTTTTTTTAAGTACTATAGTTGCAGCTGTTTAAGGAAGTTAATTTCTGGCACTCCACCACTTAACTAATGTGGTGTGTCTTCACACAAGTTTTTTAGCAATAGGCAACTCTAGGTTTCTTCGCTGTGGTACATCCAACTTTCTAGCCTCAATTATTCTGTGGATTTCTTTGCTATTACCCATTCTTTCTGCATATAACATCCACTTTAAAACCTGTCTATTCTCGTCTAAGAGGTTAGAGTTGGTACGATTGGGTGAATTTTTATAGACTTTTTTTTCCTATAGTATCCATTTACTGAATAGAACTGTCAAAGAGCGTCAGCAAAAACAAAAAAAAGGGAAATTTTTTGTTATTGGTTAAACATTATGAATAGATTACAGAATGCTGGATGAGTTGAAGGGGATGAGGGTATTTGCTTTGATAACATTATGGTGTTAAAAGGAGTTACAGGGTCTCATTTCTAATATACGTTATTCTTTATGAGATTTAAAAAAAAAAAAAAAAAAAAAAAAAAAAAAAAAAGCCTATAAACATTAAATGAGGAGTCCTAAGCCAAAATGTGGCTGGAGCAGATTTAAGGTGTGCTCTTCTCCAGAAAAGCTTCAAAGCTGGAATTGAAACTTGTGTAGTATTCTGAAACTGAAGTTGAGACTTGTGGAGCATTCTGAAGCTATAGCTGAATTATGAAATTTACTTGTTCCCTTGGTGGAGCTGCAGCTAATATTTTCAGAACATTTCAGATACTGGTGCCAACCCAATACTAATGTTTTGTACATACAATACATACACAATATTTTTTGATAGCAGGTAGAAATAATCCATAAACTCTAGCCTGTAGCTAACAAAGAACTACTGTTTTCCTTCTGATAGCATATATGTTGAAGTTCTTAGCATTAGGTAAACAACTAAAGGCTAGGGTGGGCCTAATCCTTAGGTTTTATCAAGAATTTAATATCCTCAGCTTAAGTATACTTTTGTTGTGATTTTTGTAAAGTTTGTTAATTTCTGGTTAAGATTATTTAATTTCTAGGTAATTTCAAATATTTTAATTAGATCGTCTGACTGGCAGTGGGCCTATCCAGTTGTTCAGATTAGGCTTTCTGATAGCCCTAGGGTATATTTTCAAAACCCTAGGCTAAACTAGGACTAAGATAATTATAGTGGTTGTTTCATTTAGTATATTTGAGAAAGTTAGATTGTTGCTTAGAGTTTTTGATTAAAGTTGGGCCTTGTAACAATATAGTATAATTTCAATAGCATTAAGTTAGGCCTTTGTAAGAATATTGTATAACTTATATAGCATAGTATAATAATTTGAGTATGTATGTGGATTGTGGCATTTGTGGGACTGTGAGAAGAGAAAATGTTGGTGAGTGTACTGTTTGTATCCTGAAAGCTGAGCATGTGTTGATAAGAAAGGAGATTGAGAGGATAAGTGAGGATTTGGATGAGATGAAAAAGAATGGGTGATTTTAATTTTCCAGACATTGAGTGGAATTCTTTGAGTAGTATGGTTAATAGAAGTTCAGTATTTGTAAATTGTATTCTATACAACTTTTTGAGTCAGATGGTCCAAGAACCAACAAGGCATGCAGCATTGTTAGATTTAATATTAACAAATGATGAAATGATGGTAAATGATGTCGAAGTAGGGGAGACTTTAGGAGCTAGTGATCATTATATTATTAGATTTAACTGGAATGTGAGGTCTGGGCCCAAATTGCAAGTCAATAGGGAAAAGATATTAGATTTCAGAAATAGAGATTTTAGCAAATTCCGAACAATGCTCAATGAAATTGACTGGGATAAGGAGTTTAATGGTCAAAATTGTTTCATCATGTGGGAATGCTTCAAGCAAATATTGGCTAACATACAGTCTGTGTGTTTTAAAGATAAACCCATTAGGGTGGCAAATAGAAAACCTAATTGGTGGAGTAGAGAGATAAAAGTGAAAATCAGTGAAAAGCGTAGATGTTTTAAAATGTTCAAAGGTAGGAGAAGGGGGGAAGATTTGGAACCTTATAAGAGAATTAGGAATGAAATTAACCAGTCAATAAGAAGAGCAAAGAGAATGGCAGAAATTAATTTGGCAAGAAACAGTAATAAAGACCTGAAAAAGTTTTTCAGCTTTTATAAATTTAAAAGCAAGGATAAGAAAATTGGCCCAATTAAAATTGATGGGAATTTAGTAAGTTCAGATAAGGAATTGGTTAATATTTTCAATGCTTATTTTGCATCAGTGTTTACTGAGGAAAGGTTGGATAGCAGTTTAGAGAGTAATAGTTCTAGTATACATGTAATGAATAGGTGTACAACATTTCAAATTGAGTTAAATGAAATCGCATCCTTACTAGAACATATTGACCCAAATAAGGCAGCGGGTCCGGATGGTGTGTATGGTAGAATTCTAAAAGAGGGGAGTAGCAGTATTGCAAAGGCACTGTATTTGATTTTTAAGCGATCTATTGCTTTTGGAGAGGTACCTGAGGACTGGAAAACGGCATATGTGGTGCCCATATTTAAAAAAGGTAGTAAAGAAGATTTAGGGAACTATAGGCCAGTTAGTTTAACATCTCTGGTTGTGAAAATTTTGGAAAAGTTACTGAAAAGTCATATAGAGAAGCATTTAGATGATAACAAGATACTATATAACTCCCAGCATGGCTTTAGAAAGGGTAGATCATGTCAGACAAATCTACTAGAATTTATGGAATATATTACTGAATGTATAGACAGGGGTGATCCAGTTGATGTCATATATTTAGACTTTAGCAAGGCTTTTGATAAGGTACCCCATGTTAGGCTGATGCAAAAGTTGTCGCAGTATGGTATAGATGGAATGGTACACAATTGGATTAAAGAGTGGTTAAAGAACAGAAGGCAGTGTGTATTACTTAATGGTAATAAGTCATTATGGGAAACGGTGAAGAGTGGGGTACCACAAGGTTCTGTGCTGGGACCACTTTTGTTCCTTATATATATATAAATGATTTAGACAAAGGTCTTAAATGCAAGGTTTCTAAGTTTGCAGATGATACCAAAGTCGTTACCTCAGTGAGGAATAATGATGGATGCATAAAGCTTCAAGGTGATCTAGATAGACTTCTTGGTTGGGCAGAGAGGTGGCAAATGAACTTTAATAGTAAAAAATGTAAAGTTCTTCATGTAGGTTACTCAAATGAAGGATTTAATTATGAAATGAATGGGGAGTGGCTTGAGACTGTGGACCAAGAAAAGGATTTAGGTGTGATAATTAAGCAGTAATCTGAAGGTGGGTGATCAATGTTTGGAAGCAAGGAATAAAGCTAATAAGATGTTAGGTATAATTAACCGCAATGTAGTTTACAAGAGCAAAGAGGTTATAAGCAAACTATATAATAGCTATGTCAGGCCAGCATTAGAGTATTGTGCACAAGTTTGGGCTCCTCATTTAAGAAAAGACATAGATATGCTGGAGAGAGTACAACGTCGAGCAACAAGGATGATTTCTGGCTTTGAAAATAAGAGCTATGAAGAGAGGTTGAAGGAGTTAGGAATGTTCTCAGTTGAAAGGAGATTTCTCAGAGGGGATATGATACAAGTTTACAAAATATTTGCATCTGACAGTAATACAGTGATTGAAAAATACTTCATAATGGACCATGGAAGAGTAACTAGAGGACATAATAAGAAAATTAAAAAGAAGCCATGTAATCTCGATCTAAGAAAATACTGTTTCAGTAATAGAGTTGTTAATTTTTGGAATGACTTGCCACAAGAGATTGTTGACTGTGATTCTCTTGTCAAATTTAAAAAGGGGCTAGATAGATATATGGATGGTTTGGGTATTATATAGAATAATCTGACTAAGCCAAATTGGCAGGTATATATGAATTTTTGGATCAACAGATCAACCTATGACTAAGCCTAACGGCAGTTTTTGTAGTGGGTGATGGTTCATTGAGTATTGCATGTGTAATGGGGTTTAGTTTTTCTTTTATCTATGCATGACTATGCATGAATGAACTGATAACTGGGATGGGATAGACCTAGTCTTTCGTGCATGTATTAGTATTGTTATTATTTGTTTGGACTGGGACAGTCTCGATAGGCCCTTGTGGCTTCTAACTGTCTCTATTTTCCTATGTTCCTATGTTCCTATAAGGAAAGGTCTGAGTCTTTGAAACTAGAAGTAGGTAGGCTTAGTAAATGGGTATCTGAGTTAAGAAGGGAGGGAAGTGTTAGGAAGGTGGTGGTTATTAGTGACTCAGTTGAGACTAGGGGCTCATGTAGGCAGGAAGTGGATAGGGGGCAGGCTAATGGTAGGGCAATGGGGTAAGTAGACCTAGTGACTCACCTAGGCAGGAATTTGAGAGGGGGAGGGCTATAGAGGCAGATAGGACTGCAGATAGATGGTGTGTTGTAGAGAATAGGAGTAATAAAATTAGGATCATGAGGAAACAGGTTTAGCTGTCTTTCTGATGGGGAGGAATCTGAAGTGGCCAGTTGTGATGTCGGGTTTCCCAAGTGGAAGACTGAGGCATTACTGATTGGTGACTCTCAGATACGATATTTAGATAGGACTTTTAGAAATACGGATAAAAGGAAACGAATGCGAGTATGTTATCCAGGTGCACGAGTGAATGATATTGTGGACAGAATAGATAGAGAGATTGCAGATAAGAATGTGAATGCAAGAGTGATTGCACATGTTGGAACAAATGATATAGGTTATAGAAGGTCGGAGGAACTGATAGCAAGCTATAGGAATTTGATTGAAAGACTGAGAGTAAGTGGTAGGAAATGCATAGTGTCAGGTATATTACCTAGGTTGGGAGCAGGGCTAGAATGGGAAAGTAGGGCCTTTGGTGTAAATGAAAGGGTTAGGAATTTATGTCTTTCAGAGAATATTGCATTTTTGGATCACTGGGAAGAATTTCAGGACAAGAATCTGTTTGCAAGAGATGGAGTGCACCTCAGTCGAGAAGGTGTGAAGCTTCTAGGTTGCAGGCTGGAGAGAGGTCTGCAGGGAAACTAGGTAAGGATAGGGGTGAAGGGCATAATATTCGCACTGCTAGTTGTGGAGATGGTGATTTTAATACTGACGGTGGGATTGATGATGGTATGAATAAAAATAGATGTGCTTTACAATATGGGCCTATTAATAAAAATGGAGACATTACTAGAAATCAAGATGGAAAGGATACATATAAGGACATGTTTAGTATGAAATGTTTTTACACAAATGCTCAGAGCCTTAGAAACAAAAAAGATGAGTTGACTAGTTACATTATAGAGGAGAATCTTGACATTATTTGCATTACTGAAGCATGGGTTAATGAGGCAATTTACGAAGATTCCCTACAGGAATATGAAATAGAAGGATACTCATTTTACCTATACCAACGTAGAGGAAGGAATGGTGGAGGTGTAGCACTCTATGTTAAAAGCAATATTGAATCAGTGTTAATAGCTGACATTAAAACAAAACCAGGATGTGGAATCCCTGTGGGTAGATATTCTTATGTATAATAAATCATACAGGATAGGAGCATTTTATAGAGCTCCTGATCAGAGTCAAGTATTAGATGAAGAAATGGTGAAGGAAATCAAGGTAGCGTGTGAAAATAATGTAAAAGGGGTAGTCATATTGGGTGATTTTAATTTTCCAGACATTGAGTGGAATACTTTGAGTAGTATAGTTAATAGAAGTTCAGTATTTGTAAATTGTATTCTATACAACTTTTTGAGTCAGATGGTCCAAGAACCGACAAGGCATGCAGCATTGTTAGATTTAATATTAACAAATGATGAGAATATGGTGAATGATATCGAAGTTGGGGAGACTTTAGGAGCTAGTGATCATTATATTATTAGATTTAACTGGAATGTGAGGTCTGGGCCCAAATTGCAAGTCAATAGGGAAAAGATATTAGATTTCAGAAACAGAGATTTTAGCAAATTCCGAAGCAATGCTCAATGAAATTGACTGGGATAAGGAGTTTAATGGTCAAAATTGTTTCATCATGTGGGAATACTTCAAGCAAATATTGGCTAACATTCAGTCTGTGTGTTTTAAAGATAAATCCATTAGGGTGGCAAATAGAAAACCTAATTGGTGGAGTAGAGAGATAAAAGAGAAAATCAGTGAAAAGCGTAGATGTTTTAAAATATTCAAAGGTAGGAGCAGGGGTGAAGATTTGGAACATTATAAGAGAATTAGGAATGAACTTAACCAATCAATAAGAAGAGCAAAGAGAATGGCAGAAATTAATTTGGCAAGGAAACAGTAATAAAGACCTGAAAAAGTTTTTTAGCTTTTATAAATTTAAAAGCAAGGATAAGAAAATTGGCCCAATTAAAATTGATGGGAATTTAGTAAGTTCAGATAAGGAATTGGTTAATATTTTCAATGCTTATTTTGCATCAGTGTTTACTGAGGAAAGGTTGGATAGCAGTTTAGAGAACTAATAGCTCTAGTATACATGTAATGAATAGGTGTACAGCATTTGAAATTGAGTTAAATGAAATTAAATCTTTACTAGAACATATTGACCCAAATAAGGCAGCGGGTCCGGATGGTGTGTATGGTAGAATTCTAAAAGAGGGGAGTAGCAGTATTGCAAAGGCACTGTATTTGATTTTTAAGCGATCTATTGCTTTTGGAGAGGTACCTGAAGGACTGGAAAACAGCATATGTGGTGCCTATTTTTAAAAAAGGTATTAAGGAAGATTTAGGGAACTATAGGCCAGTTAGTTTAACATCTCTGGTTGTGAAAATTTTGGAAAAGTTACTGAAAAGTCATATAGAGAAGCACTTAGATGATAACAAGATACTATATAACTCCCAGCATGGCTTTAGAAAGGGTAGATCATGTCAGACAAATCTACTAGAATTTATGGAATATATTACTGAATGTATAGACAGCGGTGATCCAGTTGATGTCATATATTTAGACTTTAGCAAAGCTTTTGATAAGGTACCCCATGTTAGGCTGATGCAAAAGTTGTCGCAGTATGGTATAGATGGAATGGTACACAATTGGATTAAAGAGTGGTTAAAGAACAGAAGGCAGTGTGTATTACTGAATGGTAATAAGTCATTATGGGAAACGGTGAAGAGTGGGGTCCACAGGGTTCTGTGCTGGGACCACTTTTGTTCCTTATATATATAAATGATTTAGACAAAGGTCTTAAATGCAAGGTTTCTAAGTTTGCTGATGATACCAAAGTGGTAACCTCAGTAAGGAATAATGATGGATGCATAAAGCTTCAAGGTGATCTAGATAGACTTCTTGGTTGGGCAGAGAGGTGGCAAATGAACTTTAATAGTAAAAAATGTAAAGTTCTTCATGTAGGTTACTCAAATGAAGGATTTAATTATGAAATGAATGGGGAGTGGCTTGAGACTGTGGACCAAGAAAAGGATTTAGGTGTGATTATTAGCAGTAATCTGAAGGTGGGTGATCAATGTTTGGAAGCAAGGAATAAAGCTAATAAGATGTTAGGTATAATTAATCGCAATGTAGTTTACAAGAGCAAAGAGGTTATAAGCAAGCTATATAATAGCTATGTTAGGCCAGCATTAGAGTATTGTGCACAGGTTTGGGCTCCTCATTTAAGAAAAGACATAGATATGCTGGAGTACAACATTGAGCAACAAGGATGATTTCTGGCTTTGAAAATAAGAGCTATGAAGAGAGGTTGAAGGAGTTAGGAATGTTCTCAGTTGAAAGGAGATTTCTCAGAGGGGATATGATACAAGTTTACAAGATATTTGCATCTGACAGTAATACAGAGATTGAAAAATACTTTATATTGGACTGTGGAAGAGTAACTAAAGGACATGATAAGAAAATTAAAAAGAAGCCATGCCATCTCGATCTAAGAAAATATTCTTTCAGTAATAGAGTTGTTAATTTTTGGAATGACTTGCCAGAAGAGATTGTTGACTGTGATTCTCTTGTCAAATTTAAAAGGGGGCTAGATAGATTTATGGATGGTTTAGGTATTAGGTATCCTCAGAGGGGATATAATACAAGTTTACAAGATATTTGCATCTGACAGTAATACAGAGATTGAAAAATACTTTATATTGGACCGTGGAAGAGTAACTAAAGGACACAAGAAAATTAAAAAGAAGCCATGCCATCTCGATCTAAGAAAATATTCTTTCAGTAATAGAGTTGTTAATTTTTGGAATGACTTGCCAGAAGAGATTGTTGACTGTGATTCTCTTGTCAAATTTAAAAGGGGGCTAGATAGATTTATGGATGGTTTAGGTATTATATAATATAACTTGACTAAGCCAAATTGGTGGGTATATATGAATTTTTAGATCAACAGATCAACCTATGACTAAGCCTAATGGCAGTTTTTTTTGTAGTGGGTGATGGTTCATTGAATGCTGCATGTGTAGTTGGGCTTGGTTTTGCTTTCATCTTTGCATGAATGAACTGATAACTAGGGAAGGGATAGACCTTGTCTTTTGTGCATGTACTAGTATTGTAATTATTATTATTATTTGTTTGGACTGGGACAGTCTCGATAGGCCCTTGTGGCTTCTGTCTCTATTTTCCTATGTTCCTATGTTCTGACCATCTATAACAAAGAGCACTACTGGCATCCTTCTGAAGTTTCTTTATGAAAAAAAAGTCAGACAGACTAAAAATGATAAAATACTTTGTGAAAAAGTCATTTAACTCAAAAATATAATAAATGAAAAAGATTTTAGGTAGAGGGGATAAGATTAATTAAACGAAAAAATCCATTTACAACATATCATAATGTAAACGTTTGAATAAATCTGAAACAAAATGATAATGTTACAAAATATTCAAATTCTGTTAATATAAACATTAAAAACTTACTCAAATACCTCCAAAGGAACATGCACATCTTGTACAGCTGTTCTTAGTTTATCAATATCTTGCATATTAGTTATCATATTCTGCCTAATATATATATATATATATATATATATATATATATATATATATATATATATATATATATATATATATATATATATATATATATATATATATATATATATATATATATATATATTAGGAATGAAGCGATACCAAAAATTTTCCTGATACCGATACCAAGACTTTCAACTTGCCTGATACTGATACCAATTCTGAACTTTTAAGCAATATATATATATATATATATATATATATATATATATATATATATATATATATATATATATATATATATATATATATATATATATATATATATATATATATATATATATATATATATATATATATATTAGGAATGAAGCGATACCAAAAATTTTCCTGATACCAATACCAAGACTTTCAACTTGCCTGATACTGATACCAATTCTGAACTTATATATATATATATATATATATATATATATATATATATATATATATATATATATATATATATATATATATATATATATATATATATATATATATATATATATAGGTGTACATTCCATATTCTTTCCCTTCTACTAAACCTAACAAACCTTGGTTTAACTTTGCTTGTTATCGTGCTATCCTCCACAGGGATGGTGCCTTCAGGATTTACCATCGTCTTCAAACTCCTGAAACTCATGAAACTTATATTTGATCCCGGAATCATGCAAAATCTATATCTGTAATACTAAAAATTCCATTCTCTGCTTAAAATGCTACAATCTTTCTGGTTCTACTTTCTCACGCCCTTTCTGGCATTTTGCAAAAAATGTCAACTCTAACTTTGCTTCTTCCTCTTTCCCTCTTCTAGTATCTTCTGACGGTACAACTGCCGTTCTGCCTTCCTCTAAAGCTGAACTCTTCCCTCAAATTTTTGCTTCCAACTCAACCTTAGACGATTCCGGAGCTGTTCCTTCTCCTTCAACCCCTTCCAACTCATTTATGCCTAAAATTATAATTTCTTCTAATGACGTCACTTCTTCTCTCTCTGAGCTTAACACTAAGAAGGCGTATGGTCCTGACGGTATCCCTCCTGTGGTTCTCAAAACTTGTGCTTCCAAGCTTGCACTCTGCCTTGGTAAACTTTTTTGTCTATGTCTTTCTACTTCAACCTTCCCTTCTTGCAGGAAACGTGCGATCATTCAGCCTGTGCCGAAGAAGGAGGAGGAGGCAAGTAGGGTAGCCTTGGAGAAACTAACCTCTGATCTATCTCTCATTTCAAATTGGGGCACAGAAAACATGGTTGTTTTCAATGCCTCAAAAACTCAATTCCTCCATCTCTCTACTCGACACAATCTTCCACACAACTACAATATCTTCTTCGAAAACACGCCACTCAAACCTTCATCTCTCCTTAATATTCTAGGTGTTTCTTTTTCTCATGATCTTTCTTGGGAAGATCACATTACCTCTCTTGCTAAACAAGCTTCTAAGAGGTTGGGTGTTCTGAGGCGCATTCAGTGTTTCTTCACACCACCCCAGTTGCTTGCTCTGTATAGGGGTGTTGTTCGCCCTTGTATGGAGTATGCGTCATACATCTGGGGTGGTTCCACTCATACAGCTCTCCTGGAAAAGGTGGAGTCTAGAGCTTTTCGCCTTATCAACTCTCCTGCTCTCACTAATTCTCTCCAATCTCTTTCTGCCTGTCGAAATGTTGCGTCACTCCATAGTATAAGTATTACTTAGTAGGATTAATAAATGTTATAAATTTTCTGATTGACAGTGATGCACTTTTTGTGTATGCCTATTTTTTTCTTTTTTTAATAAACACTCTCATGAAGAAAAATTGTATTTCTTTTAATCATTTAAAATCTAATTAAATCTTTTTTGTAGAAATAACATGTAAAATAATGCTTATTATTGAAATAAAATATTAATTATTTTTTTATGTCATTAGGTAGCCCGAATCCAATAACAGATAGTTTTTGTTTTCATGACCAATCAAGAATCAGGTTTCTTTGCCATTTTTAATTAAACAAAAACGGCAAGGACAGTGGTGCCAAATTTAATAACTTTGTACCAGATTATGTTTCGAATTTCCCATTTTTGATTATATATATATATATATATATATATATATATATATATATATATATATATATATATATATATATATATATATATATATATATATATATATATATAGTAATAATAAGAGGCAATAGGTTTTATGACATCACTTATACGTCATATGTATCAGTGATGTTAATACTTTTTGCATGAAAGTAGGTGGAGCTAAAGCTACAACATTTTTCAAGGTCATGAAAATCTGCAAACAAATTTCCAATATCTATATCCTACTAAGTAATACTTATACTTTGGTCACTCTCTCTTTACTATTGCGATTACAATGGACACTGCTCTTCTGAACTCTCTCGTCGCATACCTCCTCCACTGAGAAGGGTCTATGCGACTTGTCTTTCTACACAGTCTCATCCTTTCTCTGTCCAACTCTCTGGCCCCAGGCTTAACTGCTATGCTCAATCTTACATGTACTCTACTGGTAAAGTCTGGAACACACTTCCTTCATCTATTTTCCCAACTTCCTATGACTTAGCCATCTTCAAACGCCGTGTATCAGGTCATGTCGGCCTTTAATTTGACCATTCTTCCGTTTTTCTCCCTAACTCTGGTGGAATTGTAGTAGTCTTTTGGCCTTTGCCCACCAGAGGTGATATATATATATATATATATATATATATATATATATATATATATATATATATATATATATATATATATATATATATATATATATATATATATATATATATATATGGCGCATTCCATGACAGATCATGCAAAAAAAGAGAAAATTTACACCACTAGGTCTTAGATTTTGCTAAAACTTTGTTTATATACTGTCTTTTACCTAAAAACAAAGAAAATGAGGTTAAAAAATTTTTTAAATTTTTTTTGGGGATTTTATAGCCCCCCAAAATTTGGAGTCTTCAAAAAATTTTTTTTTTTCAAGAGGTCATAACTTTGGTTCTAGAAGTGATAGAGTTGTGAAACAAAATGCATTCTATGCCAAATTGCCTGATAAACAAGAGTTACTCTAAGCATTTTTTACCTAAAACTTATTTTATTAAAAGTTATAGAACATTTAACATTTGGGGGCTGCTTCCCCCCCTTATGGCCAATCGATACAAAAAATTTTATTAGTGTTAAAAATGTTTCTATTTCATTTGTTCATAAAAGTAAATAATGAAACACTTGTGAAGTAAAGAATTTAATGCATATATCTTACTTTAAATAATTGGAGGTGCATAGAAATCAGTATGTTTAAATACTTTTAATAAATTTAAAATAATACTTTAATATTTATATTCATTTAATAATTACTTTAATTTGTTTCTACTTACAGATCAGTAATTATTTAAATGTAAATATGTCTGGTAATTATAAAAAATCGTGTTGCAACCCTTATTATAAGCATAAAAAAATTATATTAGAAAGTTTGTGACCCATTCCACAATGCATTGTTGACAAAATTGACAGAGAACTTGCAATTCCTTGAAATGCATTTGTTTGCACTACCTGCTTGAAAAAGCTTCAAGAACAATGTCAATTACTGAGAGAATGGAATGAAATAGATTCTTCACATATAGAATCAACAGGCGTAGCAGAAGAGAACCAAGAATTTCAGGATGAAGCAGCAACTGTAAATACAGTGATTTCTGAGCTTGTAACACAAAAAATTGAAACTATGTTGCAGTGTTGTAAAGAATGTCCAGGTATAGCATCTGTTTCAAATTATTTAAATTCTCTAGATGTATTATCTGAATGTGACAATGTAGAATCCTGTCAATGGGTAAACACTGACAGAACAACTATAGAAAAATTTGTGAAGCCTGTTCACGATTTCATTTCCTGCTTGTCAAACAATATTGTTAGTCTAACTCGACATCATTACATAGCTAAAACTCAAAGTGCATATCTGAATAGTTTGAAAGAAAGTATACCTCCAGATAAGGCTATTGTAATAGGTGATTTTGCTGAAAATTATTCATTTATGGTTCAGGATGCAGCCCAATTTCATTGGACAAATGAACAGGTTACATTGCATCCTATTGTTATTTATTACTTAAATGCTGACAGTAAGGTTGATCACAAAAGTTACTGTTTTATCAGTGATTCTCTAGAGCATTCAACTACTGCAGTCTATACTTTTCAAAAACATTTTATGAAAATAATAACAAAAATTTCCAACAATAAAAAAGTTCATTGCTTTTCACATGGTTGTAAGGCACATTATAAAAACCGGTTCAATTTTATTAACTTATGTTATCATGAGGATGATTTTGAAGTAAAAGCAGAGTGGAATTTTTTTTGCAACAAGTCATGGGAAAAGTGTGTGTGATGGAATAGGGGGCACAATAAAAAGAGCGGTTGCAAAAAGAAGCTTGCAAAAAACAGTGTCAGACCACATTTTGACTCCAGAATCCTTTTACAACTTTTGTAAATCTAATTTTAAGAACATTGAATGCATTTTTGTTTCAAAGATTGAAATAGAAGTGAATAAAAATATCTTGTCAAGTAGATTCCAGAAGGCTCTTCCAATTAAAGGTTCTACAGGTTTTCATAGATTTATCCCTAGAGGAAAAAAATGAATTATTTGCTTACTAGACATCTAATGATAAATCACCAATATTGTTTTAAAATGAGTAAAGTTGAATCTGATTTAAGTGACACAGAAAATAGTGGAACTGAAATTGCTAATACTCCAGGACAATATGTTGCTTGCATATATGATAAGGCTCTTTTGATGGGGATTATTGAAGAGGTATCACATGAATTTAGAGATTACAAAATTAATTTCTTAGAGAAATCTGCTAAACACGCTACAAAAACATCTTTCCCAAAAAAAAGGATGAATGTTGGATACCAGAAGATGACATATTGTGTATGATGTCAAGTTCAACCATTATTCCAAGGATTAATATAGCATACTCATTTGAGAAAAGGGATGTAAAAAATGTTTGTTTAATGAAATTGAAGATTAAAAACAGCTAAATATATTTTTACTTACTAAAACTCATGTAATTTAATATTATACATAAAGGAAATTAATGTTAATTGTTAAGAAAGCTATACATTTGGGATTAATTAAACAATAATAAAGTATTTGACTAATGTTACAAGGAAAAATGTGTGCACCTCCCATTATTCAAAGTAAGATATATGCATTAAATACTTAACTTCACAAGTGTTTCATTATTTACTTTTATGAGCAAATGATAAAGGAATATTTTTAATACCAATAAAAATTTTTGTATCGATTGGCCATAAGGGGGGGAAGCAGACCCCAAATGTTAAATGTTCTATAACTTTTAATAAAATAAGTTTTAGGTAAAAAATGCTTAGAGTAACTCTTGTTTATCAGGCAATTTGGCATAGAATGCATTTTGTTTCACAACTCTATCACTTCTAGAACCAAAGTTATGACCTCTTGAAAAAAAACAATTTTGAAAACTCCAAATTTTGGGGGGCTATAAAATCCCCCCAAAAAAATTTAAAAAATTTTTTAACCTCATTTTCTTTGTTTTTAGGTAAAAGACAGTAGATAAACAAAGTTTAAGCAAAATCTAAGACCTAGTAGTGTAATGCTTTGCATGATTTGTGCTGGATTGCTCCATATATATATATATATATATATATATATATATATATATATATATATATATATATATATATATATATATATATATATATATATATATATATATATATATATATATAGTCATGGCACACAAAAAAAAACCCACCCCAAAATGAAACACAAAAAAAACCCATCCTGTATTTCACTGCATGTGATGTACTGAAGCAAAATAAGTATTTGACCATGTATATACAAGAAATATATGTGCAAATTTGCATTATAATCATTAAATTCAGATTTGGTGATTTTTAGGAATTTTTTAAATTTTTTTGAAAAAATGAAATTTTTTAAGCATTTTTTTGCAAATTTTGGCTTGTTTTGAGCTTAAATCACATGAAAAGTATTGCAATATATGCAAATATTGAATTAAATTATGTTAAAACCATCCTTCAGAGGTGTAAATACCAAGTTTGGTGAAGTTTTATCCAACCCAAAGACACACAGCTACCTTGCAAAGTGAATCAAAATAAAAACCCACATGGAACACAAAAAAAACCCACCTACAAATACTTTCAAAATAAGCATGTATGTTCATAATAATGATTATTAACATGTTTTAGGGTTGTTTTATAGGTTTAATAACTGTATGAGCAAAAAAAAAAAGAGAAAAAAAAAATTGAACACAAAAAAAACCCATATGAACACAAAAAAAACCCATGCTCTTTTCACCTTATACTGTGTATATATATATATATATATATATATATATATATATATATATATATAATATATATATATATATATATATATATATATATATATATATATATATATATATATATAATATGGTTTTTTTTTCAGCTCATGAAATAGTTTTAAAAAAATTTATATAGTACAAATTAATAAATATCATAAATTAAAAAAAAAAAAAAATGCCTGCAAAGAAGATCTTCACTGAAGATCAACTGACAACTGCTGCACTAGACATCTTGCAGGGCAAGATTTCAGATAGGAAGGTGGCACAGAAGACAGGAATTGGACGGCAACTACTTCGAAGGAAAGTGAAGGAGATTATGGGAGTGTATAAAAAGAAAGAAAGAGGCCGCAAATTGATTTTGAAAGATGAGGAGGAGAACAGTCTTGTGAAAGTGATCAAGGAAATGGCAGATTCTGGGTTTTCCCCAACGGCCCAGCAAGTTAAAAGTTTTGTTTCTGAATAAGCTGTCATTCATGACATAAAACACCCAAACTATAAACCTACAGCAACACCATCGAAATGTAGATAAAAACAAAAAGTTTGGTTTCCTAGCAAATCATGGTTGAGAAGGTTTTTGAAAAGAAACAACTTGTCTCTGAAGAGAACAAAAGGGATGCACATTGAGCCAGAAGAACCTGTAACACCAACTCTTGAGGTTGATAATGAGCCAGTAGAGAGATAATTGCGGAGAAGTTGTTTGCCGTCCACTTTGATGATCCCTTTAAGTATTACATAGGCAGGCTTAAGAATGTCTTCTCTGAAGATGAAGACTCTAATATAGACAAAGTTGTCTTCAAATTCCTTGATTTTAGAGGAGCAGGTCGTTGGGTGGCAAAACCATCAGCTGACCTTGAAACTGTGCCTGCAACAAGTATTTTCTACGGCCCAATCCCCCACTCTCTAGCTGTTGGAAATGCTATTAAATTAGAAAATGATGTGCAGGAAAGAATAAGAACACTCTTGAACCAGTTTACCAGTGTTCAGGAAGCACTAAAAAAAAAAAAAAAAAGGGTGAGGGCGAAGGGTGGGTGGAGGGTGTGGGTTGGGCATTTTATTTTAAGGAAGAAGGATATTAGAATTTGTAAAGGTTAGTGAAGTTTTTAACTTTTTTTTTCTTTCTTTTTAATGTTTTAAATTTTTTTTTTTTAATTTTTAAATTTTTAAATTTTTAATTTTTTTTTTTTTTTTTTATTATAAAAATTTTTAATTTTTGATTTTCCATTCAAAAACATCACAATATACCCAAATATATTACTTAATACATTAATAAATTATATAATAGGTGTTTAGGACCTTTTTTAAGGGTGGGTTTTTTTGTGTTCATTTGTTTTTTTTTAAATATTTCAATTTTTATCCTATTTTTTAAACTATTCGCTCAATTCAAATTTCCTTTCTAGGTTATATACCTTAGACCTACACACATTTAACCCATAGTTCAAAAATTGAAAATATTATTTTGATCAGAAATTATATATGAAAAATGGTAAAATGGTTTTTTTTGTGTGCATGACTATATATATATATATATATATATATATATATATATATATATATATATATATATATATATATATATATATATATATATATATAGGGGAGGACGTAGCGCCCCATTGGGCTTAACGGTGAAGTGATATGGTGGGCTAGACCATCCTGTTTCAGTCATGTCCTTGGTTCGTTCCTTTTCGCGTTCACCTTCTCAGGGTCTCTAGTGTACCCTTGTCCCACATGGGAGTGCCTATGATCCTTCCTTCAACTCCCTTCTCACGTTCTACAAATTTAAAGCGCTTACACCTACATTACCTTTAAAATAATAACAAAAATGTGGCGAAACAGAGAACTGCCTCAGAGATGCTACGAGGGGCGGCATCCAAAGATGCCCCTCATCCCTCCTTCCACCATATCACTTGGGAGTGGTGGCCTCCAGTGATGGGGTTGGTGCCACCAAAACCTCTATGCTGACTTGCCCTGGGAATATCTTTTTTCATTAACTTCTGCAACATTCGTGTCTCTTTACTAATTTCACTTTGTCGAACCCACCTCTCTTCTTCTAGACCTCATCTATTATTTTTAACCGAAACTCAGGTGTTTGAGTGCTCTGACAGCAAGCCCTACTCTGTTTCCTCCTACAGTCTCTATCCTCAATTTTCAGCCAAAGGCGATGTTGCGCTTATGTGTGCGATGTCTGTTCTTGTGTCTCTACTTTGAGTCTTCTGATTCTCTACTTTATGGCTTAAACTTTCTTGCAACTCTACAACTAATTTATTGTTTTTTTTACTTATCTCCTAACTCTACAGCCTATCCAAAATTCTTCGACTATCTTAACTCCAAAATAGAACACATTCTGTCTTCTCCTCCTTTCTCTGAAATCATCATATTTAGGTGATTTCTATGTTCACCACGCCAATGGCTTTCATCTAGATCTCAAGATCCAGCTGGTGAACTCGCCTTCCAATTTTCTATCCAGAACAACCTTGAGCAGTTGGTGAATCTCCCTACCCGTATCCCTGAGTCTTTTGATAACCGAACATACTTGATCTTTTCTAACTTCTTATCCTTCTCACTGTTAAACTCTTTCCTCTTCTGGGTTCATTCGATCACCTTCTTATCTCTGTATCTTGTTTGTCTCTTCAAGTTCTTCCGCAAGAACGGCCCCGCATTCGGCTGAGACGTTTTTGGCATTTCATCCACTAACTGGTCTGAGTTGCGGTGTATTTCTCTGATTTTGAATGATTACTGTTCCGTGGGAGGGGTCCTCTGAGTGTGCAGAGCGCATAACTGAAGTGATTCTCTCTGGAATGAGGCATAACATTCCATATTCTTTCCCTTCTACTAAACCTAAGAAACCTTGTTAACTGCTTGTTCTCGTGCTATCCGCCAAAGGATGCTGCCTTCAGGATTACCGTCGTCTCAAAACTCCTGAAACTCATGCAACTTATATTTCTTCCCGGAATCGTGCAAAATCCTTTGTAACACTAAAAACTCCTTTTTTCCGTAGAAAATGCAACAATCTTTCTGGTTCTACTTCCTCACGCCCTTTCTGGCATTTTGCAAAAAATGTCACTCTAACTTTGCTTCTTCCTCTTTCCCTTCTAGTACAAA
>SEYY01000163.1:41196-66196 GCA_009176605.1 Armadillidium nasatum
TGTAAATACAGTGATTTCTGAGCTTGTAACACAAAAAATTGAAACTATGTTGCAGTGTTGTAAAGAATGTCCAGGTATAGCATCTGTTTCAAATTATTTAAATTCTCTAGATGTATTATCTGAATGTGACAATGTAGAATACTGTCAATGGGTAAACACTGACAGAACAACTATAGAAAAATTTGTGAAGCCTGTTCACGATTTCATTTCCTGCTTGTCAAACAATATTGTTAGTCTAACTCGACATCATTACATAGCTAAAACTCAAAGTGCATATCTGAATAGTTTGAAAGAAAGTATACCTCCAGATAAGGCTATTGTAATAGGTGATTTTGCTGAAAATTATTCATTTATGGTTCAGGATGCAGCCCAATTTCATTGGACAAATGAACAGGTTACATTGCATCCTATTGTTATTTATTACTTAAATGCTGACAGTAAGGTTGATCACAAAAGTTACTGTTTTATCAGTGATTCTCTAGAGCATTCAACTACTGCAGTCTATACTTTTCAAAAACATTTTATGAAAATAATAACAAAAATTTCCAACAATAAAAAAGTTCATTGCTTTTCACATGGTTGTAAGGCACATTATAAAAACCGGTTCAATTTTATTAACTTATGTTATCATGAGGATGATTTTGAAGTAAAAGCAGAGTGGAATTTTTTTTGCAACAAGTCATGGGAAAAGTGTGTGTGATGGAATATGGGGGCACAATAAAAAGAGCGGTTGCAAAAAGAAGCTTGCAAAAAACAGTGTCAGACCACATTTTGACTCCAGAATCCTTTTACAACTTTTGTAAATCTAATTTTAAGAACATTGAATGCATTTTTGTTTCAAAGATTGAAATAGAAGTGAATAAAAATATCTTGTCAAGTAGATTCCAGAAGGCTCTTCCAATTAAAGGTTCTACAGGTTTTCATAGATTTATCCCTAGAGGAAAAAAATGAATTATTTGCTTACTAGACATCTAATGATAAATCACCAATATTGTTTTAAAATGAGTAAAGTTGAATCTGATTTAAGTGACACAGAAAATAGTGGAACTGAAATTGCTAATACTCCAGGACAATATGTTGCTTGCATATATGATAAGGCTCTTTTGATGGGGATTATTGAAGAGGTATCACATGAATTTAGAGATTACAAAATTAATTTCTTAGAGAAATCTGCTAAACACGCTACAAAAACATCTTTCCCAAAAAAAAGGATGAATGTTGGATACCAGAAGATGACATATTGTGTATGATGTCAAGTTCAACCATTATTCCAAGGATTAATATAGCATACTCATTTGAGAAAAGGGATGTAAAAAATGTAATTGTTTAATGAAATTGAAGATTAAAAACAGCTAAATATATTTTTACTTACTAAAACTCATGTAATTTAATATTATACATAAAGGAAATTAATGTTAATTGTTAAGAAAGCTATACATTTGGGATTAATTAAACAATAATAAAGTATTTGACTAATGTTACAAGGAAAAATGTGTGCACCTCCCATTATTCAAAGTAAGATATATGCATTAAATACTTAACTTCACAAGTGTTTCATTATTTACTTTTATGAGCAAATGATAAAGGAACATTTTTAACACCAATAAAAATTTTTGTATCGATTGGCCATAAGGGGGGGAAGCAGCCCCCAAATGTTAAATGTTCTATAACTTTTAATAAAATAAGTTTTAGGTAAAAAATGCTTAGAGTAACTCTTGTTTATCAGGCAATTTGGCATAGAATGCATTTTGTTTCACAACTCTATCACTTCTAGAACCAAAGTTATGACCTCTTGAAAAAAAAAAATTTTGAAAACTCCAAATTTTGGGGGGCTATAAAATCCCCCAAAAAAATTTAAAAAAATTTTTAAACCTCATTTTCTTTGTTTTTAAGTAAAAGACAGTAGATAAACAAAGTTTAAGCAAAATCTAAGACCTAGTAGTGTAATGCTTTGCATGATTTGTGCTGGATTGCTCCATATATATATATATATATATATATATATATATATATATATATATATATATATATATATATATATATATATATATATATATATATATATAGTCATGGCACACAAAAAAAAACCCACCCCAAAATGAAACACAAAAAAAACCCATCCTGTATTTCACTGCATGTGATGTACTGAAGCAAAATAAGTATTTGACCATGTATATACAAGAAATATATGTGCAAATTTGCATTATAATCATTAAATTCAGATTTGGTGATTTTTAGGAATTTTTTAAATTTTTTTGAAAAAATGAAATTTTTTAAGCATTTTTTTTGCCAAATTTTGGCTTGTTTTGAGCTTAAATCACATGAAAAGTATTGCAATATATGCAAATATTGAATTAAATTATGTTAAAACCATCCTTCAGAGGTGTAAATACCAAGTTTGGTGAAGTTTTATCCAACCCAAAGACACACAGCTACCTTGCAAAGTGAATCAAAATAAAAACCCACATGGAACACAAAAAAAACCCACCTACAAATACTTTCAAAATAAGCATGTATGTTCATAATAATGATTATTAACATGTTTTAGGGTTGTTTTATAGGTTTAATAACTGTATGAGCAAAAAAAAAAGAGAAAAAAAAAATTGAACACAAAAAAAACCCATATGAACACAAAAAAAACCCATGCTCTTTTCACCTTATACTGTGTATATATATATATATATATATATATATATATATATATATATATATATATATATATATATATATATATATATATATATATATATATATATATATATATATATATATATATATATATATATATGGTTTTTTTTTCAGCTCATGAAATAGTTTAAAAAAATTTATATAGTACAAATTAATAAATATCATAAATTAAAAAAAAAAAAATGCCTGCAAAGAAGATCTTCACTGAAGATCAACTGACAACTGCTGCACTAGACATCTTGCAGGGCAAGATTTCAGATAGGAAGGTGGCACAGAAGACAGGAATTGGACGGCAACTACTTCGAAGGAAAGTGAAGGAGATTATGGGAGTGTATAAAAAGAAAGAAAGAGGCCGCAAATTGATTTTGAAAGATGAGGAGGAGAACAGTCTTGTGAAAGTGATCAAGGAAATGGCAGATTCTGGGTTTGCCCCAACGGCCCAGCAAGTTAAAAGTTTTGTTTCTGAATATGCTGTCATTCATGACATAAAACACCCAAACTATAAACCTACAGCAACACCATCGAAATGTAGATAAAAACAAAAAGTTTGGTTTCCTAGCAAATCATGGTTGAGAAGGTTTTTGAAAAGAAACAACTTGTCTCTGAAGAGAACAAAAGGGATGCACATTGAGCCAGAAGAACCTGTAACACCAACTCTTGAGGTTGATAATGAGCCAGTAGAGAGATAATTGCGAAGAAGTTGTTTGCCGTCCACTTTGATGATCCCTTTAAGTATTACATAGGCAGGCTTAAGAATGTCTTCTCTGAAGATGAAGACTCTAATATAGACAAAGTTGTCTTCAAATTCCTTGATTTTAGAGGAGCAGGTCGTTGGGTGGCAAAACCATCAGCTGACCTTGAAACTGTGCCTGCAACAAGTATTTTCTACGGCCCAATCCCCCACTCTCTAGCTGTTGGAAATGCTATTAAATTAGAAAATGATGTGCAGGAAAGAATAAGAACACTCTTGAACCAGTTTACCAGTGTTCAGGAAGCACTAAAAAAAAAAAAAAAAAAGGGTGAGGGCGAAGGGTGGGTGGAGGGTGTGGGTTGGGCATTTTATTTTAAGGAAGAAGGATATTAGAATTTGTAAAGGTTAGTGAAGTTTTTAACTTTTATTTTTTTTCTTCTTTTTAATGTTTTAAATTTTTTTTTTTTTTAATTTTTTAAATTTTTAAATTTTTTAATTTTTTTTTTTTTTTTATTTATAAAAATTTTTAATTTTTGATTTTTTCCATTCAAAAACATCACAATATACCCAAATATATTACTTACATACATTAATAAATTATATAATAGGTGTTTAGGACCTTTTTTAAGGGTGGGTTTTTTTTGTGTTCATTTGGGTTTTTTTAAATATTTCAATTTTTATCCTATATTTCTTAAACTATTCGCTCAATTCAAATTTCCTTTCTAGGTTATATACCTTAGACCTACACACATTTAACCCATAGTTCAAAAATTGAAAATATTATTTTGATCAGAAATTATATATGAAAAATGGTAAAATGGTTTTTTTTTTGTGTGCCATGACTATATATATATATATATATATATATATATATATATATATATATATATATATATATATATATATATATATATATATATATATATATATATATATATATATATATATATATATAGGGGGAGGACGTAGCGCCGTCCGAAGCGATGAAAGTAGCCCCCATTGGGCTTAACGGTGAAGTGATATGGTGGGCTAGACCATCCTGTTTCAGTTCATTGTCCTTTGGTTCGTTCCTTTTCGCGTTTCACCTTCTCAGAAGGTCTCTAGTGTACCCTTGTCCCACATGGGAGTGTCTATGATCAAACTTCTCCTTCCTCCAACTCCCTTCTCACGTTTCTACAAATTTACAAACGCTTACACCTACATTACCTTTAAAATAATAACAAAAATGTGGCGAAACAGAGAACTGCCTCAGAGATGCTACGAGGGGCGGCATCCAAAGAATGCCCCTCATCCACTCCTTCCACCATCATCACCTGGAAGTTGGTGGCCTCCAGTGATGGGGTTGGTGCCACCAAAACCTCTATGCTGACTTGCCCTGGTGAATGATCTTCCTTTTTCATTAACTTCTGCAACATTCGTGGTCTCTTTACTAATTTCCACTTTGTCGAACACCACCTCTCTTCTTCTAGACCTCATCTATTATTTTTAACCGAAACTCAGGTGTTTGAGTGCTCTGACAGCAAGCCCTACTCTGTTTCCTCCTACAGTCTCTATCCTCAATTTTCAGCCAAAGGCGGATGTTGCGCTTATGTGCGCAATGATGTCTGTTCTTGTGTCTCTACTTTGGAGTCTTCTGAATTCTCTACTTTATGGCTTAAACTTTCTTGCAACTCTACAACTAAATTTATCTGTTTTGTTTACTTATCTCCTAACTCTACAGCCTATCCAAAATTCTTCGACTATCTTAACTCCAAAATAGAACACATTCTGTCTTCTCCTCCTTTCTCTGAAATCTTCATATTAGGTGATTTCTATGTTCACCATCTCCAATGGCTTTCATCTAGATCTCAAGATCCAGCTGGTGAACTCGCCTTCCAATTTTCTATCCAGAACAACCTTGAGCAGTTGGTGCATCTCCCTACCCGTATCCCTGACAGTCTTGGTGATGAACCGAACATACTTGATCTTTTCCTAACTTCTTATCCTTCTCCTTACACTGTTAAACTCTTTCCTCTTCTGGGTTCATTCGATCACCTTCTTATCTCTGTATCTTGTCCTGTCTCTTCAAGTCTTCCGCAAGAACGGTCCCCGCATTCGGCTGAGACGTTTTTGGCATTTCAGTGCCACTAACTGGTCTGAGTTGCGGTTGTATTTCTCTGATTTTCCAAGGAATGATTACTGTTTCCGTGGGAGGGGTCCCTCTGAGTGTGCAGAGCGCATAACTGAAGTGATTCTCTCTGGAATGGAGGCATACATTCCATATTCTTTCCCTTCTACTAAACCTAAGAAACCTTGGTTAACTCAGCTTGTTCTCGTGCTATCCGCCAAAGGGATGCTGCCTTCAGGGATTACCGTCGTCTTCAAACTCCTGAAACTCATGCAACTTATATTTCTTCCCGGAATCGTGCAAAATCTATCCTTTGTAACACTAAAAACTCCTTTTTTCCGTAGAAAATGCAACAATCTTTCTGGTTCTACTTCCTCACGCCCTTTCTGGCATTTTGCAAAAAATGTCAACTCTAACTTTGCTTCTTCCTCTTTCCCTCTTCTAGTACAAAGTTTTGATTTCCAAACTTCCCTCTTTCAGAATCTATCCTTCTCTCTAATTTCCTTTCCGGTCATTCTATAGCAGCAGTTGTAGACAGCCACCACTCTTCCTTTAAATCTATTAATAGTGGTGTTCCTCAAGGATCTGTCCTATCACCAACACTTTTTCTAATTTTCATTAATGACCTTCTTTCTGTTACTTCATCTCCTATCCACTTCTATGCTGATGACTCCACCCTTCATTACTCTTTTCAATTTGAAAGGCGCCCCTCTTAACAACAGTTACTAGAGGCAAGGAGGGTTGAATTGGAGCAGCTGACCTCTGATCTATCTCGTATTTCTAATTGGGGCAGAGAGAACATGGTTGTTTTCAATGCCAAAAAAACTCAATTCCTCCATCTCTCTACTCGACACAATCTTCTACACATCTATGATATCTTCTTTGAAAACACACAACTCAGACCTTCATCTGTTCTTAATATTCTTGGTGTTTCCTTTTCTCATGATCTTTCTTGGAAAGATCACATTACCTCTCTTTTTAAACAAGCTTCTAAGAGGTTAGGTGTTCTGAGGCGCCTTCAGTATTTCTTCACTCCACCCCAGTTGCTTGCTCTGTATAGGGGTATTGTTCGCCCCTGTATGGAGTATGCGTCACACATCTGAGGTGGTTCCACTCACACAGCTCTCCTGGAAAAGGTGGAGTCTAGGGCATTTCGTCTTATCAACTCTCCTGCTCTCACTGATCCTCTCCAATCTCTTTCTGCCCGTCGAATTATTGCGTCACTCTCTCTATACTAGCGCTATTACAATGGACACTGCTCTTATGAACTCTCTCGTCACATACCTCCTCCACTGAGAAGGGCTTGTGCGACTCGACTTTCTACACAGTGTTGTAGCTTATAACAGGTATTACAACAAAATAAGTCTTGCGTTTGTATAGTTAAATATTACTTGTACGAGAATTGCGTTGTGTTTACTTATAAGTTAACTTATTTCAGATGATAATATAAGAAGTCAGTGGATATATTCCAGACCCAGCATTATTAGTTCGTCAACATTAACAGACCTTGAACCTTTATACTTTATTTTATTTAATCAAAATAACTTGTGTATTGTTTCCTTTATCCTTACTGCCTTATATTCCGTGTCTTTTCTGTTTACCAACAACTCGTCATAATTCGTAATTAAATCTCTATTCTATATGTACTTCACAGTTTCAACTAAATCAAAAGATTTAGTAAAGAAAAACACCAATTGAGGTAACTGCATAAAATAATTGGAACCTCTTAAGATTGTTCGCCAATATCGAAAATGTATTGTAAAGATGTCAATGTATAAACTAATTAAAATATTCAAAAGTGTTTCAAAAATTTGAAAATTATTTCAAAGTTCTAAGTAGGTAAACCAATCAAAAATATTCAAAGGATTGTTATAGTTTACACCTATCAAAATATTTAAAGGAACTGGTTCTCGATGAAAAAGGAATTCACAAACTATTTCAAAGTTGTTATAGTTTAAACTTATCAAAATATTTTAAAGTAAATAATGTTTACGGAAAAATTCACAAACTATTTCAAAGTCGTTACAACTTAAACTTATCTAAAGTATTTAAAAGTAAATAATGTTTATGAAAAACAAAAAATCAAAAACTATTTCAAAGTTGTTATAACTTAAACTTATCGAAAGTATTTAAAGCAACTAATGTTGTTTATGAAAAACAAAATTCGTAAATTATTTCAAAGTTTTTATAGCTTAAACTTATTAAAAATATTTAAAGTAACTACGATAGTTTATGAAAAACAAAATTCGTAAATTATTTCAAAGTTGTTATAGCTTAAACTTATTAAAAATATTTAAAGTAACTACTGTAGTTTATGAAAAACAAAAACAACCAAAAACAAAAGAATTCAAAACAACTCTCTTAGTTATAGAAGGTTCAAAGTAAACAATACTAAAATCTCAATCTTATTTCACAATCAAAGTGAAAACTTTAATTCAATGTCATTAATTAATTATTACAATTGTAAAAGTTTACTTCGAACTATAATACAACTTATTCACAATTAAGTCACAAATTCAAAGTATAAATTCCCACATTTACAATTCAAAATCAAATCCAAATACGACGGTTAACTTGAACTGTTTCAATTAATTATTATCTTTAGTTTCAATCAAGATTAAATACAAAAGTTCTGTGTTATTTATTCTTCAAGCTATGATTATCAAATTGTATTGCAGAGTTATTTATCAAACAAGTATTAAGTGTTAACTTAATACTTGTAGAGCTGATTATCAAACTTATTTTGACTCAACTGAGTGCTAACTTATTACTTGTAGATCTAATTATCAACCTTACTTTGACTCAATCGAGTGCTAACTTATTATTTGTAGAACTAAGTATTAACCTTATTTTGACTCAAACGAGTGCTAACTTATTATTTGTATAACTAAGTATCAACCTTACTTTGACTCAATCGAGTGCTAACTTATTACTTGTACTTACATAAGTAACTATCAAAGTCACTTTGTCTTAACTGTACTCTATTTTTTAAGAATAGAAACGAACTTAATATTTCAATATTATATAAGTAAAAATTCTTTCACTTATTTCTGATAATTATATAACTTACAATGTTATATTTGTTTGGAAATATTCAAACTTTCTAAATCACTAATATAAGTTCAAGATGACTTTATTTGACAAAACCAGAATAGGAATGACTTGCCTCTTTCAAATATTTCCAGACTGAATTTCTGGCAATCTGAGAGGTTGCCATTTTTCAATTTCAACCAATCGGGAGGCTTTAATTTTAGCTAGTTGCTAAAATTCGGATCTCTTTTTCCTTTTCTGGCAACTTGGTGATGGACTATGGTTCATTGTTGATTTGTATTTTTTTCAGCGCCATTTTTTGAGCCTAACTTCGCATTTCTTTTCCTAATTCTTGTGTTTATTAATTTCTTGCATTCCTTCCACGCTATTTTCTTAATTTAGGATTACTATTAATATATGATTAATATATTACCTTCTTGATTTTATTCAATTTTCCAGACTGCTTGAGTGTTCGAATTTGCAGACCTAAGTCTTGACCCTAAGTTAGACACTATCTATATGTTGTATTCATCTTTTACTTATTTTGCTCATACTTAAACTTCCTTAAATACTATCATTTATATTGTTATTATCATATTCTTCATATATATATAAATTATCATAAAATCCTAAACCAAAACACCATCACCTTGTATAAAACATTTTTTTTTTTTTTTTTTATAGTAGGCCCCTACTACAACAGTCTCATCCTTTCTCTGTCCAACTCTCTGACCCCAGACTTAACCAAAATTTGACTCTTTTTAAAATGGCTGGACCAAACCAGTTTTCTGAATGACTTGAAATTTGTACTGCATATTCAGAATTCTATTGGCAACAAAAACTTGTAACAGACTTTGTTCCCAGAGTTGGAAATGTTCTAGGTTGAAAGGAGATTTCTCAGAAGGAATACGATACAAGTTTACAAAATACTTGCATCTGACAGTAATACAGAGATTGAAAAATACTTTATAGTGGACCATGAAAGAGAAAACTAGATGCCATGATAAGAAAATTAAAAAGAAGTCAAGCCATCTCAATCTAAGAAAATACTCTTTCAGTAATAGGGTTGTTAGGTTTTGGAATGGCTTGTTGCCACAGGAGGTTGTTGACTGTGATTCTCTTACAACATTTAAGACGGGGCTAGATAGATATTTGGATGGTTTAGGTCTCTATAGTTTAACTTGATGGGTATATTTGAATTTTTAGACCACCTTGTGACTAAGCCTATGAATTTTAGATTAACTTGTGATTAAGCCTAACTGGCAGTTTAGCAGTGGGTGTTGGTTTTCTTGCATGTTGCAGGTGTAGTTAAGTTTGCTAAATATGTGTAGGGGCTTATTTTTATTTTTATCTTACTTTGCATGAAGGAATTGATAAAGAGATATAATAGACCTAATCTTTGTTGCATATATTAGTAGTATTATTTGTTTTGACTGGGACAGTCTTGATAGGCCCGTATGGCTTCTAACTGTCTCTATTTTTCTTATGTTCTTATGTTTCCACAGGGACCATCCTATTTCCCATTCTCCATGTTCATCTAATTTGTCATTAAAAAAAATAGATAATTAAACCAACAATGTATATGATGCCCATCCATACAAACAGCCATCACTCACACACACTCATATATTCAACAAATGGAATTATGGCTTAAAACTCCAACATAATGACAGCCTTCCCCAAAAAAATTTCAAATTTGAATAAAACATTTCGCATACATATTAAAATTTTTCAGTATTTAAAAGCTACCAAGATTTCAACCATTTTTTTAATTTTTTTTGAACTTACAAACCAATGTGAAAGAATTTCAGAAGAATTCTATGAACCACCAACCAACTGTACTCTAAAAAATTATTTTATTGATAACTTTTTAGAAAAACAGAAAAAGATTGCAACTGAAACAAGGAATGTAAGGAATTATTTATGGAGATGACAAAGTTTGAATGATAAACATAGAAATAAACTTTTTAACTTATTTTTTAAAATCAAAATAGCATCAATTATGAGATGGGTCACAACTATATAAGTAGTGATGTAATCAAGGATATGAGAGCTTTGCTACTTTATGATGGGTTGAAATCGGGTACAAACTTTCTGTGAAAGAAATGTACCAAGTACAAAAGAATACAGGAAATAGGTTGTATGGTAAAAATTTACAATATTTTTGAGATGACTGTATGAGCATAAAGACTGGAATAGAAAACATACATATTGCTACAAAATGTCAAATCACAGAATACCACTTACATGAAGAAATTTAGTTTCAAAACATTAACCATTAATTTGAACTTTGTGACAATATTAAATGCTAGACAAATTCCTAAAGAAACATGAACATTTCACTAAGTCAAGGGTATTGATTAAACATAAGCTTGTAAAAAGTATGGGTTAGGAAAGTAAAGTCTCTTGAATGGAGAGCCTAAAAACTAGAAATATTCATCTATTCATATATATGGTATACTGTACTTACAATTTCAGATTTAAGACCTGTTGACCTTGTGGCTGAAAGTCACTAACCAAAATTCCAATTTGACGGACATTTTCTATAAATGTTTCAAGTTGATTTTCAAGTTGTTCCAAAGAAGACATATTATACACTTACTATATAAAGTAAAAAATAACCTAAAATTTTTTTAAAAAAGACTTTAAAAAATATATTTATATTTGTATTTAAATATATAAATTGTAAAAATGCTTAATTGCATGTTTTGAAGTGAGCTATCCTAAGTAACTTATACTAAAACAATACTACAAGTATATAAATACCATATTAAATCCTATGTGTAATTTTAGATAACATTTAGAAGTGGAAAAGTTTACATTAAAGTTGGTTAACAATATCTACTGCAAATTCAAAGTAATTGCAAGTCAATAAGGAAAAGAAATTAGATTTCAGAAATGGTGATTTTTGCAAATTTTGAGCAATGCTTTATGAAATTGACTGGGAAAAGGAGTTTAATGGTCAAAATTGTTTTATGTGGGAATACTTTGAGCAAATATTGACTAATATTCAGTCTAAATGTTTTATAGATAAGCCAATTAGGGTGACAAAAAGAAAAACTAGTTGATGGTCCAATAGAGATAAATGAGAAAATCGGTGAAAAGTGTAAATATTTTAAAATATTCAAAGATAGTAGTAGGGAGGAAGATTTAGAACATTACAAGAGAATTAGGAATGAACTTAAGAAAAGCATAGAGAATGGCAGAAATTAATTTGCAATAAAGAGTAATAGTAATAAAGACTTGAAAAAGTTTTTTAGTTTCTATAAATTTAAAAGTGAAGATAAGAAAATTAGTCCAATTAAAAATTATGGGAATTTAGTAAGTTCAAATAAGGAATTGGTTAATATTTTCAATGTTTATTTTGCTTCTGTGTTTGCTGAGGAAAGACTGGATAACAGTTTAGAAACTAATAGCTCTAGTATACATGTAATAAATACTGTAGATGTACAGCATTTGAAATAAAGTTAAATGAAATTAAATAAGGCAGTGGGTCCTGATGGTGTATATGGTAGAATTCTAAAAAAGGGGAGTAGCAGTATTGCAAAGGCATTGTATTTGATTTTTAAACAATCTATTACTTTTGTAAAGATGCCTGAGGACTCAAAAATGGCATATGAAGTGCCCATTTATAAGAAAGGTAGTAAAGAAGATCTAGGAAACTATAGGCGAGTTAGCTTAACATATCTGGTTATAAAAATTTTGCAAAAGTTGCTGAAAAGTCATATAGAGAAACATTTGGAAGATAACAAGATACTGCTTAACTCCCAGCATGGATTTAGAAAGGGTAGATCATGTCAGACTAACCTTTTAGAATTTATAGAATATATTACTAAATGTATAGACAGGGGTGATCCAGTTGATGTTATATATTTAGACTTTGGCAAAACTTTTGATAAGGTACTCCATGTACGGCTGATGCAAAAGTTGTCACACTGTGGTATGAATGGGTGGAGTGGTGCACAACTGGATTAAAGAGTGGTTGAAGAACAGAAGGGAGTGCGTGCTACTGAATGGAAATAAGTCATTATGGGAAACAGTGAAGCGTGGGGTTCCACAGTGTTCTGTACTGGGACCACTATTGTTCCTCATATAAATAAATGATTTAGACAAAGGTCTTAAATGTAAGGTTTCTAAGTTTGCAGATGATACCAAAATAGTCACCTCAGTAAGGAGTAATGATGGATGTATATAGCTTCAAGGTGTTCTAGATAAGTGGCAAATTAATTTTAATAGTAAAAAAATGTAAAGTTCTTCATGTAGGTTACTCTAATGAAAGATTTAATTATATGAATAGGGACTGGCTTGAGACTGTGGACCAGAAAATATTTGTGTGATTATTAGCAGTAATCTGAAAGTGGGTGATTAGTGTTTGGAAACAAGGAATAGAGCTAATAAGATGTTAGGTATAATAAATTTGAATATAGTTTACAAGAGAAAAGGGGTTATAAGCAAGCTACCATTAGAGTATTGTGCACAAGTTTGGGTTCCACATTTAAGGACATAGATATGCTGGAGAGTACAACATCAAGCAACAAGCATGATTTCTGTATTCGAGAGTAAGAGCTATGAGGAGAGGTTGAAGGAGCTCGGAATGTTCTCAGTTGAAAGGAGATTTCTCAGAGGGGATATGATTCAAGTTTACAAAATATTTGCATGTGACAGTAATATAGAGATTAAAAAACGCCTTATAGTGGACCATGAAAGAGAAACTAGGACATAAAAAAATAAAATGTCATGCTATCTTGATCAAAGAAAATACTCTTTCGGTAATAGGGTTTTTAGGTTTTGGAATGGCTTGCCACAGGAGGGGGTGTTGGATCAATGTATGTGTAATTAATTAAATAATAATAGGGCTTTGTTTTATTTTTATCTTACTTTACATGAATGTGTGTTGGATCTTTGTGTGTGTAATGAATTATATAATAATAGTACAAGTAGTAGGGCTTTGCTTTATTTTACTTTGCATGAATGAATTGATAACTTGTGGTTGTTGCATGTATTAGTGTTATCATTGTTTTGATTTGTTTTGACTGGGAAAGTCTCGATAGGCCTGTGTGGCTTCTAACTCTTGTCTATTTTTTTAATGTTCTAATAAAGGTAAATGTGTCTTTTAAGAGAACAAATTTTTTTCTTCATATATATATCAAAACTAAGAAGACGATTTGATGAAATATTTTAAAGGCAATTTGAGCTGCAGAAAAACGATTTTGTAAACTAAAAACAATAAAAAGGAAAACAATTAATTAACAAAGAGTAATATAACTACAATCATCTAACAACACATCATACAACTTCAATTGCATTTAGCTTCTTACTACCAGGTTGTTCCATCAGTGTCAACAATTCTTAATATATATATTGAAACTATGAAGACGAAATATGAAATAATATAAATTATACATTAAATTATTTATTATTTTTTTTTTTTTACATTATTATTATGTGCTGAAAGATAGGATAGGAGCATTTTATAGAGCTCCTGATCAGAGTCAAGTATTAGATGAAGATATGGTGAAGGAAATCAAAGTAGCGTGTGAAAATAATGCAAAAGGGGTAGTCATTATGGGTGATTTTAATTTTCCAGACATTGAGTGGAATACTTTGAGTAGCATGGTTAATAGAAGTTCAGTATTTGTAAATTGTATTCTATACAACTTTTTGAGTCAGATGGTCCAAGAACCGACAAGGCATGCAGCATTGTTAGATTTAATATTAACAAATGATGAGAATATGGTGAATGATATCGAAGTTGGGGAGACTTTAGGAGCTAGTGATCACTATATTATTAGATTTAACTGGAATATGAGGTCTGGGCCCAAATTGCAAGTCAATAGGGAAAAGATATTAGATTTCAGAAACGGAGATTTTAGCAAATTCCGAGCAATGCTCAATGAAATTGACTGGGATAAGGAGTTTTGGTGGTCAAAATTGTTTCATCATGTGGGAATACTTCAAGGAAATATTGTCTTCCATTCAGTCTGTGTGTTTTAAAGATAAATCCATTAGGGTGGCAAATAGAAAACCTAATTGGTGGAGTAGAGAGATAAAAGAGAAAATCAGTGAAAAGCGTAGATGTTTTAAAATATTCAAAGGTAGGAGCAGGGTGGAAGATTTGGAACATTATAAGAGAATTAGGAATGAACTTAACCAGTCAATAAGAAGAGCAAAGAGAATGGCAGAAATTAATTTGGCAAGAAACAGTAATAAAGACCTGAAAAAGTTTTTTAGCTTTTATAAATTTAAAAGCAAGGATAAGAAAATTGGCCCAATTAAAATTGATGGAAATTTAGTAAGCTCAGATAAGGAATTGGTTAATATTTTCAACGCTTATTTTGCATCAGTGTTTACTGAGGAAAGGTTGGATAGCAGTTTAGAGACTAATAGCTTCTAGTATACATGTAATGAATAGGTGTGAAGCATTTGAAATTGAGTTAAATGAAATTAAAACTTTACTAGAACATATTGACCCAAATAAGGCAGCGGGTCCAGATGGTGTGTATGGTAGAATTCTAAAAGAGGGGAGTAGCAGTATTGCAAAGGCACTGTATTTGATTTTTAAGCGATCTATTGCTTTTGGAGAGGTACCTGAAGACTGGAAAACAGCATATGTGGTGCCCATTTTTAAAAAAGGTAGTAAGGAAGATTTAGGGAACTATAGGCCAGTTAGTTTAACATCTCTGGTTGTGAAAATTTTGGAAAAGTTACTGAAAAGTCATATAGAGAAGCATTTAGATGATAACAAGATACTATATAACTCCCAGCATGGCTTTAGAAAGGGTAGATCATGTCAGACAAATCTACTAGAATTTATGGAATATATTACTGAATGTATAGACAGGGGTGATCCAGTTGATGTTATATATTTAGACTTTAGCAAAGCTTTTGATAAGGTACCCCATGTTAGGTTGATGCAAAAGTTGTCACAGTGTGGTATAAATGGTATGGTACACAATTGGATTAAAGAGTGGTTAAAGAACAGAAGGCAGTGTGTATTACTTAATGGAAATAAGTCATTATGGGAAACGGTGAAGAGTGGGGTCCCACAGGGTTCTGTGCTGGGACCACTTTTGTTCTTATATATATAAATGATTTAGACAAAGGTCTTAAATGTAAGGTTTCTAAGTTTGCAGATGACACCAAAGTGGTTACCTCAGTAAGGAATAATGATGGATGCATAAAGCTTCAAAGTGATCTAGATAGACTTCTTGGTTGGGCAGAGAAGGTGGCAAATGAACTTTAATAGTAAAAAATGTAAAGTTCTTCATGTAGGTTACTCAAATGAAAGATTTAATTATGAAATGAATGGGGACTGGCTTGAGACTGTGGAGCAGAAAATATTTAGGTGTGATTATTAGCAGTAATCTGAAGGTGGGTGATCAATGTTTGGAAGCAAGGAATAGAGCTAATAAGATGTTAGGTATAATTAATCGCAATGTAGTTTACAAGAGCAAAGAGGTTATAAGCAAGCTATATAATAGCTATGTCAGGCCAGCATTAGAGTATTGTGCACAGGTTTGGGCTCCTCATTTAAGAAGAGACATAGATATGCTGGAGAGAGTACAACGTAGAGCAACAAGGATGATTTCTGGCTTTGAAAATAAGAGCTATGAAGAGAGGTTGAAGGAGTTAGGAATGTTCTCGGTTGAAAGGAGATTTCTCAGAGGGGATATGATACAAGTTTACAAAATATTTGCATCTGGCAGTAATACAGAGATTGAAAAATACTTTAGTGGACCAAGGAAGAGTAACTAGAGGACATGATAAGAAAATTAAAAAGAAGCCATGCCATCTCGATCTAAGAAAATACTCTTTCAGTAATAGAGTTGTTAATTTTTGGAATGACTTGCCACAAGATTGTTGATTGTGATTCTCTTGTCAAATTTAAAAAGGGGCTAGATAGATATATGGATAGTTTAGGTATTATATAGAATAACTTGACTAAGCCAAATTGGTGGGTATATTTGTATTTTTAGATCAACCTATGACCAAGCCTAATTGGCAGTTTATTTTTTTGTAGTGGGTGATGGTTCATTGAATATTGCATGTAAAACTGGCCTTGGTGTTATTTTTTATCTTTGCATGAGTAAACTGATAACTAGGGATAGGATAGACCTAGTCTTTGTGCATGTATTAGTATTGATAGTTATTATTTGTTTGGACTGGGACAGTCTCGATAGGCCCTTGTGGCTTCTAACTGTCTCTATTTTTCCTATGTTCCTATGTTCCTATGAAAGGCTCATGCAGCATTCACTAAGTTGGGCTTATTTGCTGGCCATTTGGCGTGCTTTTACCCATTAAGTCCAGGTTAGGTTAAGTCAAACCAGTTTAGATTTACAAACTAAACAACCTAACCTGGACTTAAAGGGTAAATGAATTCCTAACAGCCAGCAAATAGGCCTAACCTATCGAACACTGGGTCTTTCCTATTGTTACATATTAAAATATATATAAAAAAATAAAAAATTGCTTTCACTACCTCAACTTATGTAATTCACTTTATTCTGTAATATTTTTTTTTTATTATTTAATAAAAATAAAAAATAAAAAATTGTTTTTAGCTTCAAAACAGTCATAAAATTTCTTAAACTTCCTCACTGATGCAGCAACCTGGTACTACGAGCAAAATGATAATACACCATTGAATTCATACAATGTGTTGATAAATTTTTTATTTCTTAGTATTTTAATTTACAAAATTGTTTTCCACAGCTCAATTAACTTAAAAAAAAAATCATGGTAATTGTAGCATTCACAGTAGTGGATTTTTTTTTATGAGATCAGGTTACTGAAACTAACAACATACCTACAAGTTACGAGTTTAAATTACTTGGTTCCTTTTTCGTGCTTTGCATCTGCTAGGACATTGGCACATGCAACATGTCATCCAATATTTATGAAAATTCACTGCACAAAATATATTTCACATTGGTCATGTCACTGAAATACCTCACTTAATAAGTTACACCATGGAAAAAATAGTTAACTTTAAGGAAATGCATCACCGATTTTTCAGGAAAAGCAGTTGATAAGATGTTACTTATATCAAATGACAGACAATTCTAAACACTTCTGCTGTAATATAGCTCTTTGTTGAGAGAATAGTGGACACACCATAAATATATGAGTCATATCTAACCTGGCATTACAGTTTAAACAAGTTTTCCTAGGGGAATTTTCAATATAATGCACAACCTCAAGTGGTGCACCTAACCTTAACCTAGCAAGTTAACCCAATAGGTATGGCTTCAATCTTGTATCAAAGGTTTAATTCTCAGTAACACTCCTCTACACCTACTCCACTCCCTCTGCCAGATCTGATCACAAAGTCTTCTAATATCACTTTTCAATTCTGTTAGTGAATACCTAACCACTACAGGTATACCAAAAATTGTACTTTCCTTAGCAGCCCTATCCACTTTATCATGCAGTCCAATACCAATATGTCCAGGTATCCATATCATCCTAACTTTCTTTCCACTAAAGTTATGCAATAAATTTTCTATTTTATGTACAAGATGATGATTAGAATTTGCACTTCCAAGGGCCTCAAAAAAAAATTGGAGACATTACTAGAAATCAAGATAGAAAGGATGCATATAAGGACATGTTTAGTATAAAATGTTTTTACACAAATGCTCAGAGCCTTTGAAACAAAAAAGATGAGTTGGCTAGTTATATTATAGAGGAGAATTTCTACATTATTTGCATTACTGAAGCATGGGTTAATGGGGCATTTTATGAAGACTCCCTACAGGAATATGAAATAGACAGATACTCATTTTACCTATATCAACGTAGAGGAAGGAGTGGTGGAGGTGTAGCACTTTGTTAAAAGCAATATTGAATTAGTGTTAATAGCTGACATTAAAACAAATCAGGATGTTGAATCTTTGTGGGTAGATATTCTTATGTATAATAAATTATAATAAATCATACAGGATAGGAGTGTTTTACAGAGCTCCTGATCAGAATCGAGTATTAGATGAAGAAATGGTGAAGGAAATCAAGGTAGCATGTCAAAATAATGTAAAAGGGATAGTCATTATGGGAGATTTTAATTTTCCAGACATTGAGTGGAATACTTTGAGTAGTATAGTTAATAGATGTTCAGTATTTGTAAATTGTATTCTATACAACTTTTTGAGTCAGGTGGTCCAAGAACCGACAAGACATGCAGCATTGTTTGATTTAATTTGAACAAATGATGAAAATTTGGTGAATGATATCGAAGTCCGGGAGACTTTAGGAGCTAGTGATTGTTATATTATTAGATTTAACTGAAATGTGAGGTCTGGGCCCAAATTGCAAGTCAATAGGGAAAAGATATAAGATTTCAGAAACAGAGATTTTAGCAAATTTCGAGCAATGCTCAATGAAACTGACTGGGATACGGAGATTAACAGTCAAAATTGTTTCATTTTGTGGGAATACTTCAAGTAAATATTGGCTATCATTCAGTCTGTGTTTTAAAGATAGACCCATTAGGGTGGTGAATAGAAAACCAAATTGGTGTAGTAGAGAAATTAAAGAGAAAATAAGTGAAAAGCGTAGATGTTTTAAAATATTCAAAGGTAGGAGCAGGGAGGAAGATTTGGAACATAATAAGAGAATTAGAAATGAACTTAACCAGTCAATAAGAAGAGCAAAGAGAATGCAGAAATTAATTTGGCAAGGAACAGTAATAAAGATCCAAAAAAGTTTTTTAGCTTCTATGAATTTAAAAGTAAAGATAAGAAAATTGGCCCAATTAAAATCAATGGGAATCAAAAGAGAGGAGTAGCTGTATTGCAAAGGCACTGTATTTGATTTTTAAACGATCTATTACTTTTAGAGTTACCTGAGGACTGGAAAATGGCATATGTGGTGCCAATTTTTAAAAGGAAGTATGGAAGATCTAGGAAACTATAGACCAGTTAGTTTAACATCTCTGGTTGTGAAAATTTTGGAAAAGTTACTGAAAAGTCATATAGAGAAGCATTTAGATAATAATAAGATACTATATAACTCCCAGCATGGCTTTAAAAAGGGTAGATCATGTCAAACAAATCTACTAGAATATATGGAATATATTACTGAATATATAGATAGGGGAGATCCAGTTGTGTCATATATTTAGACTTTAGCAAAACTTTTGATAAGGTACCCCATGTTAGGCTGATGCAAAAGTTGTCACAGTATGGTATTGATGGAATGGTACACAATTGGATTAAAGAGTGGTTAAAGAACAGAAGGCAGTGTGTATTACTTAATGGTAATAAGTCATTATGGGAAATGTTGAAGAATGGGGTCCCATAGGGTAATAAAATTGTTAAAATATTAATTAAAAAGGTAAAATCATTTAATATAAAATCTTTCATTTGTTAAAATATTACGTCGCTATAAAGTGATGAATGCAAAGAAAAGGAGTTAAAATCATACTATTTTCTTAATTGAAAAAATAGTCTCTATGTTAAACTACTGTAAGGTAGAAGTGATGTTCCTGGCTAGTAAATTCCAGAACCTAGTAACTGCATATGATAAGGTGTTTAAACAGCAACAGGATGATTGAGGTAATTAATATTCCTGATAATAAACACCATGAATGTGTTCATACCACATAGGCCTGTTATAAGATATGCTGAACAGGTTACCACTAAAATACATCCTGTATTTAATTGTTCCTTTAAAATAAGTAAAAATATTCCTTCTATAAATGAAGCCTCATATTCAGGTCTTGATTTAATGAATTCATTATTGAAGCTATTATTTGTTTTTAGAACTAATAATTATATAATGTTAAGTGATATTCTTAACAAGCTTTTTTTATCATTAGGGAAAAGATGACTCTTTTCAAAATGGCTGGACCAAACCAGTTTTCTGAATGACTTGAAATTTGTACTGCATATTCAGAATTCTATTGGCAACAAAAACTTGTAACAGACTTTGTTCCCAGAGTTGGAAATGTTCTAGGTTGAAAGGAGATTTCTCAGAAGGAATACGATACAAGTTTACAAAATACTTGCATCTGACAGTAATACAGAGATTGAAAAATACTTTATAGTGGACCATGAAAGAGAAAACTAGATGCCATGATAAGAAAATTAAAAAGAAGTCAAGCCATCTCAATCTAAGAAAATACTCTTTCAGTAATAGGGTTGTTAGGTTTTGGAATGGCTTGTTGCCACAGGAGGTTGTTGACTGTGATTCTCTTACAACATTTAAGACGGGGCTAGATAGATATTTGGATGGTTTAGGTCTCTATAGTTTAACTTGATGGGTATATTTGAATTTTTAGACCACCTTGTGACTAAGCCTATGAATTTTAGATTAACTTGTGATTAAGCCTAACTGGCAGTTTAGCAGTGGGTGTTGGTTTTCTTGCATGTTGCAGGTGTAGTTAAGTTTGCTAAATATGTGTAGGGGCTTATTTTTATTTTTATCTTACTTTCCATTTTTTTTTTTTTTTTTTTTTTTTTTTTTTTTTTTTTTTTTTCTTTGTTGCATATATTAGTAGTATTATTTGTTTTGACTGGGACAGTCTTGATAGGCCCGTATGGCTTCTAACTGTCTCTATTTTTCTTATGTTCTTATGTTTCCACAGGGACCATCCTATTTCCCATTCTCCATGTTCATCTAATTTGTCATTAAAAAAAATAGATAATTAAACCAACAATGTATATGATGCCCATCCATACAAACAGCCATCACTCACACACACTCATATATTCAACAAATGGAATTATGGCTTAAAACTCCAACATAATGACAGCCTTCCCCAAAAAAATTTCAAATTTGAATAAAACATTTCGCATACATATTAAAATTTTTCAGTATTTAAAAGCTACCAAGATTTCAACCATTTTTTTAATTTTTTTTTGAACTTACAAACCAATGTGTGAAAGAATTTCAGAAGAATTCTATGAACCACCAACCAACTGTACTCTAAAAAATTATTTTATTGATAACTTTTTAGAAAAACAGAAAAAGATTGCAACTGAAACAAGGAATGTAAGGAATTATTTATGGAGATGACAAAGTTTGAATGATAAACATAGAAATAAACTTTTTAACTTATTTTTTAAAATCAAAATAGCATCAATTATGAGATGGGTCACAACTATATAAGTAGTGATGTAATCAAGGATATGAGAGCTTTGCTACTTTATGATGGGTTGAAATCGGGTACAAACTTTCTGTGAAAGAAATGTACCAAGTACAAAAGAATACAGGAAATAGGTTGTATGGTAAAAATTTACAATATTTTTGAGATGACTGTATGAGCATAAAGACTGGAATAGAAAACATACATATTGCTACAAAATGTCAAATCACAGAATACCACTTACATGAAGAAATTTAGTTTCAAAACATTAACCATTAATTTGAACTTTGTGACAATATTAAATGCTAGACAAATTCCTAAAGAAACATGAACTATTTAAAAAGGGTAGATCATGTCAAACAAATCTACTAGAATTTATGGAATATATAACTGAATGTATAGACAGGGTGATCCAGTTGATGTCATATATTTAGACTTTAGCAAAACTTTTTGATAAGGTACCCCATGTTAGGCTGATGCAAAAGTTGTCACAGTATGGTATTGATGGAATGGTACACAATTGGATTAAAGAGTGTGGTTAAAGAACAGAAGGCAGTGTGTATTACTTAATGGTAATAAGTCATTATGGGAAATGTTGAAGAATGGGGTCCATAGGGTAATAAAATTGTTAAAATATTAATTAAAAAGGTAAAATCATTTAATATAAAATCTTTCATTTGTTAAAATATTACGTCGCTATAAAGTGATGAATGCAAAGAAAAGGAGTTAAAATCATACTATTTTCTTAATTGAAAAAATAGTCTCTATGTTAAACTACTGTAAGGTAGAAGTGATGTTCCTGGCTAGTAAATTCCAGAACCTAGTAACTTGCATATGATAATGTATTTAAACACAACAGGATGATTGTATTATTGAGGAAATTAATATTCCTGATAATAAACACCATGAATGTGTTCATACCACATAGGCCTGTTATAAGATATGCTGAACAGGTTACCACTAAAATACATCCTGTATTTAATTGTTCCTTTAAAATAAGTAAAAATATTCCTTCTATAAATGAAGCCTCATATTCAGGTCTTGATTTAATGAATTCATTATTGAAGCTAGTATTTGTTTTTAGAACTAATAATTATATAATGTTAAGTGATATCTTAAATTTTTTTTGGGAGGGAAATTTGACTCTTTTCAAAATGGCTGGACCAAACCAGTTTTCTGAATGACTTGAAATTTGTACTGCATATTCAGAATTCTATTGGCAACAAAAACTTGTAACAGACTTTGTTCCCAGAGTTGGAAATGTTCTAGGTTGAAAGGAGATTTCTCAGAAGGAATACGATACAAGTTTACAAAATACTTGCATCTGACAGTAATACAGAGATTGAAAAATACTTTATAGTGGACCATGAAAGAGAAAACTAGATGCCATGATAAGAAAATTAAAAAGAAGTCAAGCCATCTCAATCTAAGAAAATACTCTTTCAGTAATAGGGTTGTTAGGTTTTGGAATGGCTTGTTGCCACAGGAGGTTGTTGACTGTGATTCTCTTACAACATTTAAGACGGGGCTAGATAGATATTTGGATGGTTTAGGTCTCTATAGTTTAACTTGATGGGTATATTTGAATTTTTAGACCACCTTGTGACTAAGCCTATGAATTTTAGATTAACTTGTGATTAAGCCTAACTGGCAGTTTAGCAGTGGGTGTTGGTTTTCTTGCATGTTGCAGGTGTAGTTAAGTTTGCTAAATATGTGTAGGGGCTTATTTTTATTTTTATCTTACTTTCCATGAAGGAATTGATAAAGAGATATAATAGACCTAATCTTTGTTGCATATATTAGTAGTATTATTTGTTTTGACTGGGACAGTCTTGATAGGCCCGTATGGCTTCTAACTGTCTCTATTTTTCTTATGTTCTTATGTTTCCACAGGGACCATCCTATTTCCCATTCTCCATGTTCATCTAATTTGTCATTAAAAAAAATAGATAATTAAACCAACAATGTATATGATGCCCATCCATACAAACAGCCATCACTCACACACACTCATATATTCAACAAATGGAATTATGGCTTAAAACTCCAACATAATGACAGCCTTCCCCAAAAAAATTTCAAATTTGAATAAAACATTTCGCATACATATTAAAATTTTTCAGTATTTAAAAGCTACCAAGATTTCAACCATTTTTTTAATTTTTTTTGAACTTACAAACCAATGTGAAAGAATTTCAGAAGAATTCTATGAACCACCAACCAACTGTACTCTAAAAAATTATTTTATTGATAACTTTTTAGAAAAACAGAAAAAGATTGCAACTGAAACAAGGAATGTAAGGAATTATTTATGGAGATGACAAAGTTTGAATGATAAACATAGAAATAAACTTTTTAACTTATTTTTTAAAATCAAAATAGCATCAATTATGAGATGGGTCACAACTATATAAGTAGTGATGTAATCAAGGATATGAGAGCTTTGCTACTTTATGATGGGTTGAAATCGGGTACAAACTTTCTGTGAAAGAAATGTACCAAGTACAAAAGAATACAGGAAATAGGTTGTATGGTAAAAATTTACAATATTTTTGAGATGACTGTATGAGCATAAAGACTGGAATAGAAAACATACATATTGCTACAAAATGTCAAATCACAGAATACCACTTACATGAAGAAATTTAGTTTCAAAACATTAACCATTAATTTGAACTTTGTGACAATATTAAATGCTAGACAAATTCCTAAAGAAACATGAACTATTTAAAAAGGGTAGATCATTTCAAACAAATCTACTAGAATATATGGAATATATTACTGAATATATAGATAGGGGAGATCCAGTTGTGTCATATATTTAGACTTTAGCAAAACTTTTGATAAGGTACCCCATGTTAGGCTGATGCAAAAGTTGTCACAGTGTGGTATGATGGATGGTACACAATTGGATTAAAGAGTGGTTAAAGAACAGAAGGCAGTGTGTATTACTTAATGGTAATAAGTCATTATGGGAAATGTTGAAGAATGGGGTCCCATAGGGTAATAAAATTGTTAAAATATTAATTAAAAAGGTAAAATCATTTAATATAAAATCTTTCATTTGTTAAAATATTACGTCGCTATAAAGTGATGAATGCAAAGAAAAGGAGTTAAAATCAAACTATTTTCTTAATTGAAAAAATAGTCTCTATGTTAAACTACTGTAAGGTAGAAGTGATGTTCCTGGCTAGTAAATTCCAGAACCTAGTAACTGCATATGATAAGGTGTTTAAACAGCAACAGGATGATTGAGGTAATTAATATTCCTGATTATAAACACATGAATATGTGTTCATACCACATAGGCCTGTTATAAGATATGCTGAACAGGTTACCACTAAAATACGTCCTGTATTTAATTGTTCCTTTAAAATAAGTAAAAATATTCCTTCTATAA
>SEYY01000164.1:0-10000 GCA_009176605.1 Armadillidium nasatum
CAGCTTCTAAGTTACAGACTGGAGAGATGTCTGTTGGAAACTAGGTAAGGATAGGGGTGAAAGGTGTTATTTTGGTACTGCTAGCTGTGGAGTTGAAGGTGATTATAATATTGGTGGTGGAAGTGATGGTGGTATAAATAAAAATCAAATTGCTTTAAACATGGGCCTATTAATAAGAATGGACACAATATTAGAAATCAAGATGTAAAAGATACATATAAAGACAAGTTGAATATGAAATGTTTCTACACAAATGCTCAGAGCCTTAGAAACAAAAAGATGAGTTGACTAGTTACATCATAGAGGAGGACCTTGACATTGTTTGCATTACTGAAACATGTGTCAATGAGGCACTTTATGGAGACTTCCCTACAGGAATATAAAATAGACAGATACTCATTTTACCTATACCAACATAGAGGAAGGAGTGGTGAAGGTGTAGCACTTTATGTTAAAAGCAATATGGAATCAGTGAAAATATCTGACATTAAAACAAATCATGATGTGGAATCTGTGTGGGTAGATATTCTTAAGTATAATAAATCATACAGGATAGGGGCATTTTATAGAGCTCCTGATCAGAATCAAGTATAGATGAAGAAATGAAGGAAATCAAGGTAGCATGTCAAAATACTGTAAAAGGGATAGTCATAATGGGAGATTTTAATTTTCCAGACATTGAGTGAAATACTTTGAATAGTTTGGTTAATAGAAGTTTGGTATTTATAAATTGCAATCTATACAAATTATTGAGTCAGGTGGTCCAAGAACCCTACAAGGAATGCAGCATTGTTAGGTTTAATATTAACAATGAGGAAAGTGTGGTGAATGATGTCAGAGTAGAAAAGATTTTAGGGGTTAGTGACTATTATATAATTAGATTTAACTGGAATGTGATGTCTAGGCCCAAATTGCACGTCAATAAGGAAAAAATATTATATTTCAGATATAGTGATTTTAGCAAATTACGAGCAATGCTTAATGAAATTGACAGGGATAAGGAGTTTAATGGTCAAAATTGTTTTATCATGTGGGAATACTTCAAGTAAATATTGACTAATATTCAATCTATATGTTTTAAAGATAAGCCTATCAGGGTGGCAAAGAGTAAACCTAGTTAGTGGAATAGAGAGAGAAAAGTAAAAATCAGTGAAAAGTATAAATGTTTTAAAATATTCAAAGGTAGAGTAGGGAGGAAGATTTAAAACATTACAAGAGAATTAGGAATGAACTTAACCAGTCAATAAGAAAAGCAAAGAAAATAGCAAATTAATTTGGCAAGGAATAGTAATAAAGACCAGAAATTTTTTTAGCTTTTATAAATTTAAAAGTAAAATAAGAAAATTGGATCACTTAAAATTGATGAGAATTTAGTGAAGTTCAGAAAAGGAATTTGTTAATATTTTCAATGCTTATTTTTGTCAGTGTTAACTGAGAAAAGATTGGATAACAGTTAAGCGACAAATGCTCTAGTATGCATGCAATAAACAGGTGTACATTTGATACTGAGTTAAATAAAATAAAATTTTTACTAGAACATGTTGACCTAAATAAGGCAGCAGGTCTTGATGGTGTATATGGTAGAATTCTAAAGGAAGAGGAGTAGCAGTATTGAAAAGGCATTGTATTTGATTTTTAAACAATCTGTTGCTTTTGGAGAGGTACCTGAGGACTGGAAAACGGCATATGTGGTGTCCATTTATAAGAAAGGTAGTAAAGAAGATTAGGAAGCTATAGGCCAGTTAACATCTCTGGTTGTAAAAGTTTTGGAGAAAGTTACTGAAAAGTCATATAGAAAAACATTTGGATGATGAAAAAATACTGCATAGCCCTCAGTATGGTTTTAGAAAGAGTAGATCATGTCTGACTAACTTTCTACAATTTATGGAATATATTACTGAATGTGTAGACGTGGGTGATCCAATTGATGTTATATATTTAGATTTTAGGAAAGCTTTTGATAAGGTGCCCCATGTAAAGCTGGTGCAAAAGTTGTCACAGTGTGGTATATGTGGAGTGGTGCACAAATGAATTAAAGAGTGGTTGAAGAACAGAAGGCAGTGTGTGTCACTGAATGGAAATGTCATTATGGGAAACGGTGAAGAGTGGGGTCCCACAGGGCTTCTGTGCTGGGACCACTATTGTTCCTCGTATATATATAAAGGGTGATTCAGACAAAGGTCTTAAAAGTAAGGTTTCTAAGTTAGCAGATGATACCAAAGTGGTCACCTCAGTAAGGAATAATGATGGATGTATAAAGCTTCAAGGTGATCTAGATAGACTCCTTGGATGGGCAGATAAGTGGCAAATGAATTTTAATAGTAAAAAATGTAAAAGTTCATCATGTAGGTTACTCAAATGAGATTTAATTATATGAATGGAGATTGGCTTGAGACTGTGGACCAAGAAAAAGATTCAGGTATGATTATTAGCAGTAATCTGTCTGAAAGTGGGTGATCAGTGTTTTTAAGCAAGGAATAGAGCTAATAAGATGTTAGGTATAATAAATCGCAATGTAGTTTACAAGAGCAAAGAGGTTATAAGCAAGCTATATAATAGCCAGCATTAAAGTATTGTGCACAAGTTTGGGCTCCACATTTAAGAAGTGACATAGATATGCTGGAGAGATTACATCAAGCAACAAGGGTGATTTCAGGCTTCAAATGTAAGAGCTATGAAGAGAGGCTGAAGGAGCTGGGAATGTTCTTGGCTGAAAGGAGATTTTACAGAGGGGATATGATTCAAGTTTAAAAAACATTTGCATCTGACAATAATAGTATAGAAGGAGAGATTTAACAATTTAATGGGTAGAAAGACAGAGACTGGAGAGAGTTGGAACAAGAGGGTTCATATAACAAAAAATTCTAAACTAGACTCCACCTTTTCAAGAGCTGTGTGAGTGAAACTAACCCAGATGTGAGGCATACTCCATACAATTATGAACAATATCCTTACAAAGAGCTAACAACCTGGGTAACATGAAAAACCTGAAGATGCCTCAGACATCCAACCTCTGAGGTAGTTTGTTTCATTTTTTTTTTTTAGAATGAAAAGTAATGCAATCCTTTCAAGAAAATATCATCAGAAGTAGAAACACAGAATAAATATTAAGGATAGATGAAGTCTGTCAACTTAACAAGTCATATAATTTTTATTATTTAATCACCTAAATAAAATATTAGCTTGTAATGCAATCCTTCTAAGAAACATCATCAGAAGTAAACACAGAATAAATATTAAAGATAAATCAAGTCTGTCAACTTGACAAGTCATTTAATTTTTATTATTTAATCACCTAAATATAATATTAGCTTCATCAGTTAATATTCATTATCTAATTCAATGTAGCAAATTAGCAGTAAACCAAATACATCAAGTATAATAATAGTACCCATATTTGATAATTAGCTCCAATTTTATCATTAAGATTTTTCCAGTATTACCAATCTTTTCCCAGTTTTTCCAAAGGTTTCTGCCAAAGAAAACTAAGGTAGCAAAAACTATCATTGTCAACTCTGTTAATAAGTCTAACTTCTTATAGCCTAACATATCAATGCAATTTTACTTATATTTAAAAATTAAATAGATTACAGATACTAACCTTTACTGGTTCTGCTTGAGCCATTGGGTAAAAGTTATTCAACCGTACACAAACTGTGGTATTTATTTTGGTGGTTTTGTGGAGACTTGATAAAAGAAAAAACTTAGAAGCTTGTCACAAGCACCTTAAAAAAAAAAAAAAAAAAAAAAAAAAAAAAAAATGGGGGAAAAAAAAAAAAAAAAAAAAAAAAAAAAAAAAAAAAAAAAAAAAAAAAAAAAAAAAAAAAAAATTACCAAAATCTTCTACCCAAAAGAAAAATTATGCCTAATAGTGAAAGCTCAATTAGTAATACCCATATTAAAAAACAAAATATTTCATAAATAACAATTACTGTAGTTTCCTGTTTTATACCAAAGTAAACCAAATTTTTATATTTGGACATTCAAGGGGAAAATAAATATTCAATTTCAGATACAGAGATATATTTAATGTGATAAAACAGTTTTCTAAAGACATGTGTTTGGGTTTTAAGAATAGTAGTAGTAATACTGGTTAAACTTGTTTTTATTTTTAATCATGATGGAAAAAATAAAAAATTTGAGCAAAAATATTGAGGTTTATAAAAATGTAAAAAAAAAATAAATAAATTAAAACCCTTGCATTTAAAATAAAATAAATACAGTAACTTAGCTACTGAAGGAATGACATTCTTTTATAAGAAAAAAAATTTTATGCTTTCTTTCCTTTACCTTAACACCAATTCCACTTTCCTAATTAAACAAATTTACCTATCATAACATTTAAACTCTATGTGAAATAAGCTATGATATAGAAAAACACAAATTTTGCAGTTATAAACTTCAATTTGAGAATAATGTAAATGTATGATACAATATAAATTTTGTTAAAGTGCACCCTAAATTATTTACAGTACCTATATAACGTAATTTTATTTCTAAGAAAATAAAAAACAGAAGAAACAGGGGCTTTTCAAGACTGTCCCAGTCAACAAAATGCTAAAGTTGCCATTTGTTATGAATAGCTCATCCTAGATTTCAATTTTCTTCAGGAAAATAATGAATTTAATCACATTATTATACAGTATATATAGCAAGCAGTTTAAGGCTAAACTATAAAAAAATATCTAAGCTAATAAAATAATATTCAAGATTTATTTTAACTTTCTCATTTATTCATGAGAAATTCTACCAGCTTAGGTTTACGTAACAGCAGAAAAACAAAATTATAATAAGCCACAAGGTTTCAGCAACTATTGTATTTAATTGAAGTTGAAAATTCTTTACTTGGCTAGTTGAAAGTTTTGATTTTTTTTCCAATAAGTGAAATATTGAAATACCATATATAATATACAAAAATTACCCATACTAAAAAGATTCATAAATAATAAAAAAATTACCTAAAAACAAAAGATGTTAAAACTACTAATCATAGTGCAAGATTCAAAATGAACCCAGATACATGACAATCAAAAGAAAATATCCTATTCAGTCAATTGTATTTTTTAGAAGTTAATACTAAATCCCACCATCCATTACCATCTTTAAACTGATAACTTTTTAAAATTTGCAAGTGGGCTACTATCAATTACAAGATAAAATATTATAAAAAGTATTAGGTATTTACTTTTTATAATATTTTATCTATAATCTATAATCTGTTGCAGTAAAAAAAAAAAAAGAAAATTTTTTTTAATGTCTATATCAGAGTTTTTACATTTTTTTACATTTACAACAAATAGAATAATAAACCATATCATTGATTATAAAATTAAAATGGTGATCAGTAAACTTTATAATTATGTTAGACCACTTATTTTTTTTACCTAAAAGTATTTGCTCTGAAATTGTTAAAGCACTCATATTAAAGCATTTATAGTGATATGGTATTCATTCAAGTAAATGGTCAAGGACGACAGTTGCTTTTATATTGAATATATTTTTTTGGTAATTGTCGCTGAGTAATGGATTTTTTCGTACAAGTTTCTTGCTTTACAAGGTTGCTGAAACTAACAATGCATCCCCCCAGTTTCAAAACAAGGTTGCTGAATCAGCATTATTACGAAAATTTTCAGAAATTTAGAGAGAGAGAGAATTGAATATATTATTGATATATGGAAACATCTATATATCAAAGCAAATTTTTGACATTTGTATTATTATTTAGCTTTTATTTCATTTATACCTATTATTATTACTATTTAGTTTTCTTGCATACTTAGTTTGACTTATAATAACCTGAATGACTGAAGTTTGCTGTATGATACAGGCCTAACTGATTGATGGAACGTTGCCGTGGCATATAGGCCTACTGATGTATTACACCATATGTACACAAATATATATTTAAGTGTATATATGGTGAAATATGACAGTAGGCCTGTATATCAAGGCAATGTTCCATCAATCAGGCCTGTATCACATGGCAAACTTCAGTCATTCAGTTTATCATAAGTTGAACTAAGTACAATAAAAAACTAAATAATAATAATAATAATAATAATAATATAATAATAGGCATAAATGAAATGAAAACTAAATAATAATAACACAAATGTTAAAATATTTATTGATAAATCAATGTTTTTGATATTTCAATATTTCCATATTTCGAAGGTTGTATTACAGTACATTGCAGAAAAATATAGAACATTCAAAGGACAAATATGGCAATCTGATATTCAATTGGTTTGCTAATTTTGTACAAACGAAGGCCAGTTGAAGAACAATTACTTCACCATTCGGAGTAAAAATATCAATGGATTTTTTTTAATAGTTTTTCTTTTTATCATGTATTTAAATTACTCTTCCATGAAAGAAAATTATATAGAATGCACTTAAACATATTTTGACTTTATATTTTCAATATAGGAAAAAATAGAGTGGTTCGTGCCAAATTGAATTTTATATATATATAATATATATATATATATATAATATATATATATATATATATATATATATATATATATATATATATATATATATATATATATATATATATATATACAGTATATATTTTTTTTTTAATTTAGTTCACCATTTAATTTCATTTTTTTTTTTTCCCAAATATAGAAAATGGTGACATCTGAATATTGCTAGAAAAAGAATTGGACAGTTTAAAAGACAGTCAATTTCATTTTTCCAGCATAATTTTTTTTTTTTTTTTATTAATTTTTTTAGGGGATTTTCTTATTATGTATTTATATTACTCTTCTGTATAAGAAAAGTATATGTAGAATACATTTTAACATATTTTAACTTAATATTTTCAATATAGTGAAAATAGAGGTATAGTGCCAGATTGAATATAAAAAATTTTTTTAAATTTTCATAACGATGCTTATCCAGTAACCTTGTCGTTCTTGAAATTGGTACAATGCATTGTTAGTTTCAGCAACCTCTTAAAGCAAGAAACTCATAAGAAAAAATTCACTACTCTCATCAACACAATTACCATTTTTTAAATTACTTTATAGTTTTCCATTTTTCATGTCCCTTATTTACTGTTCCACAATTCAATATGGTTTGTGTAATGCTTCTAAGTATATTTTGTCTTAATATTTTCAATAAGACAGAAATGCTAGGTTAAACTAAGTTTTTAACAATTTGGCTTAACAAACTGCATGATGCATGTATAATTCTGGGATTGGGTTTAATCATTTAAATCTAAACTGGAACGAGCCACTGATAATGAATGGCAACTTCTGCATTTTTTTAATGGGACAGTCTTGATAGGCCCTTGTAACTTGTCTCTATTGTTATTTTTGCAAAATTAAACGGAATTTAACGCCAAATGGTCATTTGCTAATAAAGTAAAATATACTAATTTAGGGCCTAATAATTTCTGTAGCCTATTCAATTCGGCTGAATCGCGTAATTTAGCAATTAAGTAATAAAAAATTTAAAATTGCATAAACAATCTTTATTTTAGTTCGAGTAAATTATATACATAATAATTAAAAGAAAATGAAAGAAGAATCAATTATCTTTAAATGAAACTTCAATAATTTTCGGCAATAAAAAGAAAGTTAATTTTAGCAAGAATTTTGCAATCTTAAAATAGGTCCGACATGCAAGTTTTACCACAGTTTATGAAGATAGTCAAGTCACAAGCTGTGGTTAAGTAGAGAAGAAAATTTAAAGAGGAAACCAAATAAAAATTTGGGTTGGAATTAAGCTTTTATGAACGTTACAACATTGCTCATAAATAACTTATTTTGCAATAAAAATTGATTGTAAAAACACATTCTTAATTATTTTCTAAAAGTGAAGCATCTCATTACGATATGTAAATAGTTTAACAATTAAAAACGAATGAAATAAAACAGAATTGAAAATTCTTAAAGTATATATAAAACGTAGATTGTCTTTCCTATTTGCATTTTAATAACTACAGGTTATTCCAATTGAGGTCGATGCACCTCATTATTTGTTAATATGGGAAAAAGTGCTAGGTCAATTGATACTAAATCGCGAAAACTAAATCTTTATATGGAATATATTTCTTACAAAATTAATCATCTTACGAAACACATTATTAGCCTAGTCCTGTTGCATTACCCTGGAGAATATAAGTCATGATAACTTGAGGTGAATTTGATAGCTACAGCAACTTTTATTCATTGACTATTCAGTTACTGTCAAATAAATATCCATGCTGACTTAGATGTTTATCCACAACCCAAAGTCGAGAAAGCAATTAACATTAGTTGAACACAAATAATATTCAAAATATGATGATGAGTGTGTGCATTATCATATTTTTATTTGCATAGAAGGTAGACCAGGTATAACTTTTTTAGGCTAATGGGAAATTGCTTTAATTTACTTGTCTTCCTTTGAGTTAACAGCAGCTTTGCAGTTTTGAGAAGAAACATAAATGATATTGTTGGTAAGGAGAAATTACAAGATAGTATTCCATTCCCGGATAACATCAAAATATAAATATATTCTGTTCCTAATAAAAATACGTATAAATGATTTGTAACATAGACTTTAAAGTAAGGTTTCAAAGTTTACTCATGATACCAAATTGGGTATTTCTATAAAAATAATGACGGGTGCGTTAATCTTCAAAGTGATTTAGATAAACTTCTTGGACAGACAGATAAGTGGCAAATGAATTTTAATAATAAAAAATGTAAGGTTTTCCATTTAGGCTACTCAAACGAAAGATTTAACTACGATATGAATGGAGATTGACCACGGTAAACGGATTGACTTGAGTCTGAGAACTAAGAAAAAGATTTGGATATTATTAGCTGTAATCTGAAACCAGCTATCCAGTGATTGGAAATAAGGAATAGTTTTAGTAAGATGTTATAGATATAATAAATCGAAATGATGCTTGCAAAAGCAAGGAAATTAAAAATAAACTGTATAATGGGTATATTAGGACAGTATTAGAGTTTTGTGTCCAAGATTGGGCCCTCTCAATTAAGAAAATACAAAAATATGCTGAAAAGAGGGAAACGTAGAACAACAAGGAAAATTTCTGGCTTTGAGAGCAAGAATTTTGAGAAGTTGGAGGAAGTAGAGCTGTTTTCTGTAAAAAGACGATTTCTTAGAGGGGAAATGATCAAAGTTACAAAATTTTTACCTCACATAATAAAAATCAGGTCAACAAATTCTTTACAGTAGACCATGGAAGGGAGACCAGGGGACATGATAAAAAATAAAAAGAAGTCATGCAAATGCATGTAAGAAAATACTCAATTCAGAAATAGAGTTGTTAATTTTTGGAATGGTGTGCAGTAGGAAGTTTTTGATTGTGATTCGTTTGCAACATTTAAGAAAAGGCTGGATATATATGTAGAACGTCTGTGTATCATAAAGTATATTATGACTGGGCCTGGTTGAGATGTTTGTAGTTAGTCTTTGACAATCCTTTGGGGTATTGATGATTAATGGACCCGGTACAACCAAGTGTAATTGGTGGGTTTTTAGTTAGTTATTAAATTTAACCTACATTTTGCATATGAGAAAATGACAATAGTGTAATCAAATGACTTATATTATATATTTTTTAAACACTATAGCTATAGTTTTAGACAAACCTTTTTGGTTTAGTAATTTTGGGTTGAACATGGATCTATATATAGGTATTTTGCTTTAATTAACTGCTTTTGGATATATAAATGAGAGTATGTGAAAAATGCTGGGCCCTTACTTGTTGTTGCAAAGAAGAAATCAAACTCTCAGTGAAATAAAATCAATTTAATTAGTTAGATCTGTAAATGATTACATGATGTCAAGTATGAATAAATCAGTCTTGACTCTCACGACTTAAATCACTTCAAGGTTTAGTGGTTTGCCCTCCCCAACTTCTAAATATGTAGGCAAAGCATTCTTGGAGCATTCACGAAATGTTTGTTTACTATACAAAGTAAAAAACTAGATTATCAGACGAAGAACAAATTTTGTCTAACATGAATAATAT
>SEYY01000164.1:15000-20000 GCA_009176605.1 Armadillidium nasatum
TAACATAAAGTTAAATCGAAATATATTCCTTTATAATTATGAATTATCATACTACCTCATTATCATAACTGGTATATCAAATAACAAATTAAGTTACATAATATATATTTCTATACAAATAATAAATATAATAAAAATGAGTATATACAAGTTAGTGAGAAAGTCTAAGGTTAAATAGGACGTAATAAATTCTCCCATATACATAATTCTTAAAAAAAGTAAAAGGTTAATATAGATAAGGCAAAATATATATTATTTCGTCACTAATTAATATAGTAGCTATATCAACTTAAAATAAAAATGTTAAGTTATAGTTTATAATAATATAATACTAATCTTTATATCGATACACAATATACTACAGGTCAGAACGACGAGGTTAAAAATAGAAAGTTTTTAGTATATATTATACCTATAAAATCAAACTATATACTATCCATCGTGAACTGTAAAATAAACAAAAAGTCAATTCAAATATTAATCACTATTAAATGAGAATCCAGAATTGCTCTTAAATTATAATTTCAGTTGGTAGTTTTTTTGGAATAGCTGCGAGCTAAGAGATTGATAAATATTCATATATAGTCAATAATATTAAGAAAAATAAATTTAGGTTAATTGGTAAATATATATCTTAATATTACCACACTATCAGTTAAACTACAACTCTGGCAGGCCTAAGTTATTAGGTATAATATATATAATAATTTTTATATCTCCTTCAAAATACATAATTAGAGTATATATATATATATATTATATTAATCATATATATAATATATATATAAGTATTATTAATACTATTATATATATTATATAATTATATTATTATAATTTTGCTAGTTATTCCTAAATAATTAATAATAATAATATATATATTTTTTTTTTTTTTTTTTTTTTTTTTTATTTATTTATATTTTATATTTAATTATATAATATACTATATTTATTTTCTAATTCTAACATATATAATAATATATTATATATATAATTATTATATATTTTTTTTTTTTTTTTTTTTTTTTTTAAATAAAAAAAATAAATAATACAATATTTTGAATTTTACATAGATTTTTGTATTGGCTTCATAAGTTTCTACAATGTTATAATTTTTTATATTTTTATAACAATTAAAAAATACACGTTTTAATATTTAATATAAATTAATAATTATAGTTTTCAGTAAATTGTCATTCCCTAAATAGTCAAAATCATTAAGTTGTGAGAACTTGATTCGTATTTTTTGATATAAATAGTACGCTTGAGGGAAATATTTTTTTATAAACACAAATTTCTATTATTCTATTATTTCAACATAAACTTTAAATTTTTGAGTAAAATTCAAATGTATGTGTTCACTTGGTTAGAAAAAGTGTTCGACTAATATATTATACTTTACAGCCGGATTGCTAGTAAGGTGTGTGTTGTGTAGTGGTTTGCAGTATGAGTTAGTGAATCTGAGTGCTTCCTTTTCACTCATCTAGATCGCAGCTTACATCCACTACATATATTAATTACATCCCTGTTCTCTATTAAAAAGGGACACTCGAGACTAATCGGTATAATAAAGGTGAGAGACTATTCACAATCTCAGCACAATATGCATTCAACAACACACCACCACGGACTAACACAACATCCACATAATCTCTATCTATAGTTACTTTTACCCACCAGTAATTTCAATCTATAGTTTATTAACCATACTAATACAATTATAAGATAAATATATATATCGTTACTCTAACCATTAGAATCCTAATAAAAACTTTGCCTTCGTCGAAAATCTAAAAAATAAAGTTTTAAAGTAATATTTCCATTTATTTTAAATATTGCTTTTTATATATTTGCTATTTATAATTAAATGCTTTTATTCAATACTCATAGGTGGTACGATAGCTATCCTAACTATTTAATAGGAAAATTGAAAATTCTGCATGTGTACTGCGTAATACCTATTTTAGATATTATTAAGAGAGTAAATTGTTTGAACTAAAAATATATTATTAAATGCATATTCTGACTGTATCGTATATAATAGTATAATTAGCTTATCCCGTTAAATCACAGAAGTTACGAATGTATCTAATCTAAGCTTTGATTTATCATACTGTTTTATATACATTCCCTAAGCACACGTAAGCCATCAATCCACAACCAACATATACAATTTATGTAATATATATATTATATATTAATATATATATATATTATATTAAATATAATTAATTAATATATATTATATATTAATATTATATATATATATATATATATATATATAATATATATATATTATATTTTTTTATGTATGGTATAATTGTTTATTTCTACTCTTAGTTTATATAATATTTATATTACCTAATTTTCGAATTATCATTTACTTTCTTAGGTTTTGAATAATGAACTGAGGGGACTCTATGTATACGTGAGCCATGCGCCATAAGTCAGAGAGATGATCTCACTATCATCAATATTATTTTAGTGAAAATACTCAAACAATAATGAATTTCGTGCGCCACAAACCAGATGCAAGGAGAATAAATTTTTTATTACTTTGTATAATACTGTCACAAGCACCAAACAATATATACTAGTATGACTGCTCAGCAGCATAGGAGATATGCTATATATAGATCACACACTACATTAAATGAATTAGAAAGAGATATCATGAATAATAGTTGTTTAAATAGCTTCACATAAAACACAATGATGATTGATTAGCGCTCAAAAATATGTTATAATAGATTATATGATATCGTCGAGAATGTCAAGATCATAGACCATATTCTCTAACACTTCGCGAAATAATCATTCAAACTGTAATGAAATTTTTCATCTAGTATCTGAGAATAACTATTAATCTATATATTATTATTCGTAAAGATTTTAATTATCATTCATTGAAGATAAAAGATCATATTTTACGGGCTATTTGCGTCTCTAGAGCCAAACAGAGACAGGAAGTCTGATATTGCGTCCAGGCTAGTCATAATTTACTCCTCAGTAATTCCAACGTGGCGATCGTAATCCAGAGGCGCCTCCTCAAGCACGAATGAATCAATGCTACATCTCCTAACCAGCGCTATATATGATCACACGCGTAATATATAGATCCCAGTGTTCAACTCACCAAAATATACACTCTATTTAATAATACCAAAAAGGTTTGTTCTACATGGAACAGTATTGCATAATAGTGGTTAAAAAAAATATATATTACATATACTATGCAGTCGCGAGTACCAATAAGATTACACTAGCTAATAGTCATTTTACTAACAAATATTTATATACAAAATACTTGATATAGGTTAAAGTTTAATATAAATATTGTTAATCAAATATGTAGCACTGATATCAACATTTCCTATAATAATTACACATATATCATAGCAGTTGAAAAATGAAGCTACGAGAGGAAGAACCTCAAAACGTGTAATAATTAAATGCCATAGACCTAAGCCATAAAGATTTGAGTACAATAAAGACTGAAATCATAACAGAGACCAACATATCATTCATACCAGATGCGTACAAGTTACATGTATAAATAATATACTATATTAATGATTATACACACATAGACTGATAATATATACATATATATCCAGCTTATTTACTATATGATTGCATAACTGAATACTAACAAATCTAAAAAACTTCCTATACTATATTCATATATATACATACAATTCCAAAAATTACAACTCTATTTCTGAATTGAGTATTTTCTTACATGCATTTGCATGACTTCTTTTTATTTTTTATCATGTCCCCTGGTCTCCCTTCCATGGTCTACTGTAAAGAATTTGTTGACCTGATTTTTATTATGTGAGGTAAAAATTTTGTAACTTTGATCATTTCCCCTCTAAGAAATCGCTTTTTTACAGAAAAACAGCTCTACTCCTCCCAACTCTCAAAAATTGCTTGCTCTCCAAGCCAGAAATTTTCCTTGTTGTTCTACGTTTCCCTCTTTTCAGCATATTTTTGTATTTTCTTAATTGAGAGGGCCCAATCTTGGACACAAAACTCTAATACTGTCCTAATATACCCATTATACAGTTTATTTTTAATTTCCTTGCTTTTGCAAGCATCATTTCGATTTATTATATCTATAACATCTTACTAAAACTATTCCTTATTTCCAATCACTGGATAGCTGGTTTCAGATTACAGCTAATAATATCCAAATCTTTTTCTTAGTTCTCAGACTCAAGTCAATCCGTTTACCGTGGTCAATCTCCATTCATATCGTAGTTAAATCTTTCGTTTGAGTAACCTACATGAAAAACCTTACATTTTTTACTATTAAAATTCATTTGCCCTTATCTGTCTGTCCAAGAAGTTTATCTAAATCACTTTGAAGATTAACGCACCCGTCATTATTTTTATAGAAATACCCAATTTGGTATCATGAGTAAACTTTGAAACCTTACTTTAAAGTCTATGTTACAAATCATTTATACGTATTTTTATTAGGAACAGAATATATTTATATTTTGATGTTATCCGGGAATGGAATACTATCTTGTAATTTCTCCTTACCAACAATATCATTTATGTTTCTTCTCAAAACTGCAAAGCTGCTGTTAACTCAAAGGAAGACAAGTAAATTAAAGCAATTTCCCATTAGCCTAAAAAAGTTATACCTGGTCTACCTTCTATGCAAATAAAAATATGATAATGCACACACTCATCATCATATTTTGAATATTATTTGTGTTCAACTAATGTTAATTGCTTTCTCGACTTTGGGTTGTGGATAAACATCTAAGTCAGCATGGATATTTATTTGACAGTAACTGAATAGTCAATGAATAAAAGTTGCTGTAGCTATCAAATTCACCTCAAGTTATCATGACTTATATTCTCCAGGGTAATGCAACAGGACTAGGCTAATAATGTGTTTCGTAAGATGATTAATTTTGTAAGAAATATATTCCATATAAAGATTTAGTTTTCGCGATTTAGTATCAATTGACCTAGCACTTTTTCCC
>SEYY01000164.1:28911-48911 GCA_009176605.1 Armadillidium nasatum
CCATTTAATTTAACCAATATTATGGTTCAACTCAAGAGACACATTGTTTTTGTATCCTAAACACCACTCCCGATATTTGAAATTGTCTCAGTTTCAGGGTTCTATTTCTTATTATAATATACAGATCATCATCATCCCTACTTAACATAATAACCCCTTTTTTTTTTTCTTTACTAATCTTCATTCCCCTTCCATCAGCAACTCTTCCCACTCGATGACATATTTGAAAGGTTTGCTCAGTATCTGCAATTAGGGCAAGGTTGTCCATTATTGCCAAAGATCTCACCACCAACACCCCTATGGAACAATCTGACAAAGAAATGCATAAAAACAGTGAACAGAATTGGAGAGCACGTTACCCTGTTTTACTCCTGTTGCTATTCTGAACCAGTAACGTTCTCCCATATGAGATTTTAACCTTACATTGGCAGTGTACAAATATAATAAATATATTCTTTGTAGCTCTTACCAGTTAGTTTACATGGTGCCTTATATTCTTCTCTTCCTTACAGCCAACAAAATCCCTCTTGAAGGCCTTTTCCACGCTGACAAAGCCTATATATATATATATATATATATATATATATATATATATATATATATATATATATATATAATATATATATATATATATATATATATATATATATATATATATATATATAATATATATATATATATGGGTTAGACAAAATTATGGAAGCAGCTGGTCAATGATTAAATTTATTTCTTAATATGGTGTGAGAACACAATATTGACAAATATTATTTCTGGGTATAATGGGATGTTATACCATTTATGCAAAAATAGAAGAAATTCAAGTAGATGCTGGTGGTTGATAGCAGTCCTGAACTCTGTTCTCCATTATTGACCACAGGGGTCTTTTGATATTAAGGTCTGGTGATTATGGGTAGAGGGAAGACATGAAACCTCATCTGATCTGAATGTTAATCAAATTATGAAAGGACAACATGTGATATATAAATGGCTTGACCCTCAAAAAAACAGTCTCTGTACCATTACATGAACCTGGTCACCCAAAACGGGTACATAATCCCTAGCAGTCACATTATCTTGCATGGTGATATTTGGAACTGTAGAACCTTCTCCATGGCTCACTTGTGGCATGTCAGTCCTAATAATATTCCTTTTACATTGTACTACACTCATACACTTAACCAGAGGTATGCCTAGTGTGAAGGTCAATTTATCTGGTAAAAGGACTCATCCATTGGAAGTCATTCCAATCCTTATAAGTATTGCACCTCTATTTGTTTTCTGATCTATCATTTATGACAAGTTTTGTTCTTGCATCACTCCCATGAGTTCCTTACTGTTTTTGTGCTGACAGGATTTGCAAGACTAGTATTCAGCTTATAAGTAAGTTTTGCAACAGTGTTATATTTTCACAATGCTTATCAGTGTGTCACTCAGTTTTGACTTACATCTATGCAGGTGCTTATCAAATGGTTTTACCAAAGATACAATGTTAGCTAATGACCTTGGATACAGTATGTAGGAATCAACAATTTTCCCTCTTTTCCCTTAGACATACCTCACTTGTTCCAGCCCAGATTAACTACAGAGTAACTGATGCTTCCTACCTTCATAATAGGTTACCTATCACACATGACAGATGACTGCTGTCTGTACTGCCTCTTGAATTTCAGGTAGTTGACATCTGTCATATTTACTCATTCATTTTCTTTATACTGTTTCTGTAATTTTGTTAAACACCTTTATATATATATATATATATATATATATATATATATATATATATATATATATATATATATATATATATATATATATATATATATATATATATATATATATATATGAAAAATTTAATCATTTATTTTCATGTTTGAAGTTATGAGAATAATTTATTAAATTTTTGAATACATATCTGTAATTATTCAACATTAATCACCAAAGGTGATTAATGTTGAATAGAGTTGAAAAGATAGAACAAAGGTAGAACATTAGATATTTTAATAATTTGAAAATTTTAAGTGTTATAATTTAGAATTTTATTTTACTGGATAGCCAAATACCTGAAAAAGGTCAGACAACTGGATATCTGGCCCATATGTAGTAGTAGTATATATATATATATATATATATATATATATATATATATATATATATATATATATATATATATATATATATATATATATATATTATATATATATATATATATATATATATATATATATATATATATATAATATATATATATATATATATATATATATATATATATATATATATATATAATATATAATATATATAATATATATATATTATTTGATATATTGTTCATCAGTAGAGTTTTTACTGTATTTGAATTTATATTTTTAATAGAGTAGAAATAAAAACTTTAGTAAAACTAAAGTTTTATTGAAGTTGAATCATGTAATATGGCCATAGTTTGTATAGTTTGAACATCATGCAGAATAATTTTGTAATAAGTTTGATAATTTAATGAATTGGTTTAATATATGTTAAAATCATGAAAATTAAAAATATATGATCAACTATAAAAACATACATAGTTAAGCATTTTGTTATATTTAATATAAATTACAGACATGCTGTCAGATTATCCTTTACAATTGGAGTGTGAATATTTACTCCATACTATTTTATTTTTATTTATTCTTCTACATATTTTTGTGGAACAAATTTTCTGTTATGCATGCTTTATTAAGTTTTGTATTATGCACTTACATTTACTTTCTTTGTTTTAAATAGAGTATAAATAAAGTTTTTCACTGGAACTAATTATATATATATATATATATATATATATATATATATATATATATATATATATATATATATATATATATATATATATATATATATATATATATATATATATATATTATATATATAATATACACACACACACACACTATTAAAGACTACTGGCAATTTGTATTCTAGAAATATATAAAGATTTTAAAACCATTAAAACAGTAAGATTAAAAAGTTAATGTTTCATCTTCTCTCGAAGTGGACCTTTCAAAACTTTGAAAGTTTTGAAAAGTGGTCATATTGAAAAACTGCTAGTCTGAATAATAGGATGAAAACCCTATATGGAAATTTAAGACTCAAGGATTAGTTTTAAAAATATTTAAACCACTTTAAGTTTACCACTATTATATTGTGTATAACCTGCTCTACTTATTTTTGATGAAGATATATAATGATGTAATCTCAAATATTTATAAAATTTTAACAAGTGATAAGAAATGTATTATAACAAAATGAAAAAAAAAAAAAGAAAAAAAAGTTTTCAGGATCATTGTTAGCATATTTTAATTTGCAGTTATTTAAACATTTTATTTGTTTCTTTTATTGTTTGGTCTGCCCTCTGGATTTTTTTTTTTTTTGTTTGGTCTGCCCTTGAGTAATCTGTAGTGGTGGTATCTCCTCTCCATTATTGTTACTATTTTTATTAAATTTCCCTAATACATTATATGTAATGAAACATTATGTTGTATGGTTAGAATTGTATATCCTGGATCAGGATAAAGATAAAAATAAAAATATAAGCTATTTAGGCTTGATTATCAAGACTACCTCAATCAAACAATTAAATTACCACTTACTTAAATGATACATCTTATATAAGCATGAAAATTATTCTTTCCTAATAAATGATCTGAGTGTGATTATGTATGCAGAATGAAAATTTATAAATTGTTCATTAAAGGTCAACTTTACTGAAAATGTAATAACATTTTACTCATAATAAAAATAACATCTTTTATGGTTTGCAAATATTACCAACCATTAAATGTTTACAAGGGAAACAAAATAAACTCAGATTCTGAATCTATTATAATTTAAAAGGGGAGGGGAAAAAAAATTGTACAGTGTTTTGTTTCATAGTTGAACTTGTAGTTTTGGAGATTATTTTGAATTCGATTAAGTAATATGTACATTCTAAGGTTACCAAAACAAATAAGATGTAACCACACAAAAAATTAATAAAACCAACAAAAAAACACTTTCATATATATATATATATATATATATTATATATATATATATATATATATATATATATATATATATATAATATATATATATATATATATATATATATATATATATATATAATTTTTTATTTTAATTTTTTTATTTTAATTTTTTTATTTTTTTTATTTTGCTTATTTTATTTTTGTTTTTGTTTACTTCATATTTATACATCTATATATATAGAGCACAGCCGCACTGCTAGAAAAGCTGCACACCGCTACAGACGTGGCACCATTGAGCTTGCATTACATCGCTCCAAGACAGAATGAAAATGGAGCAAAAGTAAGGAAATCCATAGTAGAATTGCTCCATAATTAAACAATAACAGTGATGTTTTCAACACTTATTTATTTATTATTATTATTATTATAAACTTTTATAACACATTCTATCATTTTTATAACTTATTAAAATGATGTCCTTGCTACTTTAATCTCTTTAGTTCATTGTATTACTCTTTTAAGTAGATTTTGAATGGTATGGGTATAGTATGTTGTAAAGTTAACTCTTAATTTCTTTTTCTCTTTAATTCCATTTCTTTGGGAAACCTTTTATACATTATTACATATATACCAGTAATGTAAAATGTGGAAAGTAAATATTTAGTAATTAACTATGGAAATTGGTAGCCTACTCATTCAGTGTGAATGGTAGGTAAGTTTTCTTTTTGATTAAGGCTGTTTTGATTGATCATGTGGCTTCTGACTATCTGTATTGCCTATCTTATGTAGAACTTGAAAGATTTTAATTAAAAAATTATGGTGTAGAAATGTTGGTACAGTAAGTCTAGTATTTGATTAAGAGGGTTGAGGTTGTTTTAAGATTATTATATATGTATATATATATATATATATATATATATATATATATATATATATATATATATATATATATATATATATAATATATATATATATATTATATATATATATATATATATATATATATATATATATATAATTTTTATTAATTTTTATTTTTTTTTTATTGGGCATTTATTTATATTCAAGGAGGGAGTGTTAACTCTGTGTTAACTCTAAATGTTCGACACTTAAATAAATTGAAATAAGCAATAATATATATATAATAAAGAAGATTTAGTATGAATACAGTTTGGTTATATTTAATAAAAAAAAAAAAAAAAAAAGTACAAGTGGTCAATAGTTTAATTGCAAACATTAGTTGTGATAAAGCTCATTATAGTAATTTGGAAGATTTTCATTACACCTTTTATCTTTAACAGCAAAAATTTTATGGTGATACTAATGCAAGGTCATTCATATATATATATATATATATATATATATATATATATATATATATATATATATATATATATATAATATATATATATATATATATATATATATATATATATATCCTGTGTCAGGTCATTCAGCCATTAATGACCTTGATTAAGATATTCCCTCAACTGAAGGAAATTTGTTAGGTTTCTGGCCTTTGCCCACCAGAGATATATATATATATATATATATATATATATATATATATATATATATATATATATATATATATATATATATATATATATATATATATATATATATAATGATATAGACCTGGGTATTAGTCTTGAGTTTCATTCTAACAGAAACTTCCTTTTAAGTTTTTATTAATGTCGTGCCTATGAAGTGAATATATATATATATATTATATATATATTCAAAAATCCTATTAAAAATTGAAATAATACTATATTTAAACTCTTCCACATTATCATGTTTAAAAAACTTTTACAAATAGTGATATCAGCTATTTTAGTTAATTCCTGAGAATTAGTCCTGAGAATCTAATCTAAATCGTATTCCTAAATTTGTTGAAGTATTTCTATGAATTTTGAGCTTCAGATGAAAAATCAGGTTGATCTTAAGATGTTATGACATTATTAAATGTCAGTCTTGGCAAAATAAGTACTATAATATGAATTCCAAGTGAATTCCCATTGAAACTCAAAAGTTTACCTTGCTTGATGGAATGATTGAATAGGAAGATTATTGTTGTAAAACAGGACTAGTGAAATCTGTTAATTTTCATTGAAAGCAGATGCTGTTATTCTTTGACTTTCCTGAGTGTCAATAAGCGAGAGACTGTGAAAATCCCCCCAAAATGATTTTTACCTCTGCCCCATTCCTTCATTAATTTTTTATTTTACTGAACCATTTCCAATCTTATATATATATATATATATATATATATATATATATATATATATATATATATATATATATATATATATATATATATATATATATATATATATATATAATTTTATTTTGCAGGATGGAGTTAAGAGTTGGAAATAAATATCGTCTTGGAAGGAAAATAGGAAGTGGGTCCTTTGGAGACATATATTTTAGGTATGTATATATATATATATATATATATATATATATATATATATATATATATATATATATATATATATATATATATATATATATATATATATATATATATATATATATATATATATATATATATATATTAGTTGCAATGAGGATATTCAATTTAATAGCTGAATAGTGAAAAACTAATTTGGGGTTTGCAAAATTTTATAATAATGTGTGTTTGTGAAATACAGAATTCCTTCTTGTAAATAGAGAGTGAAGGCGTCTTAATTGTGGAAGATATTTGGTATTTGGAGTGTCATTATTTCGTACTTTGTGCCCAATGGCTCATCCATTTCAACCCCTAATTTGCACAGAGTATTTTCATCATATTGTACTCTTGACAATACTTGGGAATGCTTATAACAAATCCAGTTGACCATCTCTCTCTCACTCTCTCACTTTTCCTTTACATATTTTGCCATACAGATTTATATACATCCTTACTCTTTTTGTGAAATGTTGAAGATTTCAACAAGTAGCATTGCCTAAGATATGTGGGATGACATCCAAAGAGATGATTCATGTTCTAACTTTTACCTAGTATCACATGGGTGTTGATGATCATTGGTGATTCTGATACTTCCAGCTTGCTTTGGTAGACAGTCTTCATTCTTTCTAAATTTCTATTTCATTTGCAATGTCTTTACTCAGGTTTCTACTTTGTCAAATACCACTAACTTTTTATAAGAATAGTCTCTCGTTCTTATCAGAAACTTGGGTGTTTAGTGCTTTGACAGCAAACAACCTTACTATTTCTTTCCTCAATTTGCATCCAAAAGCAGGTTTGGACATCTTTTGTCCTGTAGATTTCATATTTCTTATTTGGAGTAATTCAAATTATAACTTTTACTTTTGCCAATTTTTGACAAAATTCACCTGTCACGTTTCTCATTTCTACTATCCTAAATTTTTTGACTATCAAAACTCCAAAAATAAAGCACATTCTCTCCTCTCTCTCTCTCTGATATTATTCTGGGAAATGTCAGTATTCACACTGCTCATTGCCTTCCTCAAATTCTCAAAATTCATTTCTAGAATTTTTCTCCCATTTCTCAATTTAAAAAAAAAATATATTATATTGATCGTCTTGGGTTAATCCAACATTCTAGACCTTTAATCCTTCCTCTTGTATTGTTAAATTCTTTACACAGCTAGGTTCCTTCAGTTACTTTATCTCTTTATCCTGTCCTTTCAGAATTTATGCAGGATCAGCCCCTGCCTTTGTCACTTCAAACTGGTTGAACTTGCGGTTATGTTTTGATTTCCCTTGAATGATTACTGCTTGGAAAGAGGGATTCCTTGGAATGTGCAGAACTGAACACATTATCGAGATGACCCATTCTGGCATGAAGGTTTACATTTTCTTCCTCTTCAACTAGCGCACAAACTTTGGTTTAATTCTTCTTGCTGCTTCTATTCATCACATGAACTTTGCTTTTAGGAATTATTAACTTCTTTAAATTCCAGAAACTACTGCTATTCATATTTTATCTCAGTAATACGCAAAATCTGTTGACATTAAAGCATAGTAGAATTTGTAATATTTTGGTTTCTCTTTTGTAAAAAAGTTAGCTCTTCTACATTCTTTTCCCTATCTAATTTCTTTTGATGGCTGAATTTACTATCTTACTTTCTCCTAAAGCTGAACTCTTCACTTCCCTCCATCTCATTTATGCCTAACATAATATCTTCTAAAAGATGTTTTGAACAGCTTCTCTGAGCTTAATACTAAGAAGGTATTTGGTTCTGATGGTATCCCTACTGTTGTTTTCACAATATTCTCCTGAGCTTACTTTCTGCCATGTTAAACTGTTTTGTCTCATTCCTATCACTTTGAATCTTTCCTTCTTGCTTGAATTGTGCTTTCACTTACACTGTGCCAAAAAAAGCAAAAAAGCAAACTCAACCCTCTAGCTAACCATCTTCTCTCTTTTTATTCTAAAGTCTATGAATTGAAAATTTTTTGTAATTTCTTAGGTGTTTTTCCCAATTTATGAAGGTTAGTTATTCATTTTAATGCGTTTTTTTTTTTTTTTTTTTTTTTTTTTTAAATTAAAAACAAATTTTGACATATCGGCTGTTGGTTCCAAAACCGATGGTACAATATACTATATTTGTTTATATTTTCAAATGTTTTTAAAAAGTTATAGATGAAAAACTTAATTCAAATGATATAAGGTAATTTATTTGTATTTGCTGTTCCTAGTTTCCTTGTTGAATAAGGACCGAGAGTTTATACTAATATATATATATATAAAAACTTCCTCCCTGTATATATATTCGAGAGAATAGCAATATGCTTTAAAATATTCATTTTCACTTTTTTTTTTTTTAAAACCCTGATTTTATTTGTATTTTTAAAGACAACTTGTTAACAATATTGTTCTCCTATAAGTAATTGTATGTATATATTATATTTTTCGCATAAACAACTTTTATAACAGCTACAAAACATTGATGGCAAAGGGAAAAATGAATGATCTAGTTTCTCATTCAGTATATATATATATATATATATATATATATATATATATATATATATATATATATATATATATATATATATATATATATATATATATATATATATATATATATATATATATATATATACCGACTGGGACCCTGGCTAATAATCAGGGAAAACCGTGGTTTACCTGCTGGGGTTAAAATTGCAAATTATACTTTTTAATGGTGGATTAAATCAACCAAAATATAAGAAAATGAAGATTTTTTTTTTTTCTTTCTTTCTTTCTTTCTTTCTGTTTCTTTTGACCGCTCTTCTTCTGCTAGTGAATGTTCACCTTTGTGTTTTGACTTTAGATGCCCCATAAAGATTTGGTTGAAAAATTTTTACTTGGGGCATCCAGAGATCCTCTTTTAATTTCCTGGCTGCAGATGTTACATTTAGCTATTTCGAGCCTATCCTTAAATGTTGTAAAATGCTCCCATACTGCTGAAACTGATCTTTTAGCCATAGTGATTGAAAGAATAAACAAAATAATTTAAAATAATGTAGCTAAATGATACAAAGTTGACATACAGTAATAAAATAACTATGTATAAATACAGGTTATATTGATAATTTTATATCTTCCAATTTTTCAAACTTTAACTTTGGGTCTTACCTAAGTAAACCTGTTGTGAAAAAAAGAAATTTTTTTTTTTCGTAGTTTTATCAAACTTTTATTAAACAAAATCTGTAATTTTCTGAATTGTTTCTGAAAAATGCATATAATAATTAATTTAATTGAATGTTGACTATTGTACTCTTTCCTTATAATTAAATATAATTTTCTTAACTTAAAATTTCAGTGCTTTTGACCCCTTTAAAAATTTTAAGAAGCCCCGGCCAGAGCCCCTGTTGGTCCTATATATATATATATATATATATATATATATATATATATATATATATATATATATATATATATATATATATATATATATATATATATATATATATATATATATATATATATATATATATATATATAGTATTTCCCAAAGTAGTTTTAATTAAACATTTTTTCTTCAAGTTTTTCCTTTTCTCCCATATTAAGGTACCAACATATCAACTGGAGAAGAAGTTGCAATCAAATTAGAATGTATCAAAACAAAGCACCCACAGTTACACATAGAATCCAGGTTCTACAAGGTAGTTTATTATTATTATTATTATTATTTTTTATTTTTTTTTTATGTAATTTAAAATGGTATATAAAACGTATGATTCTACATTTTAACTCCTGTTTAATTGGTTAAAATAAGAAGGAAAGTTTATGTATCCTGGGATGGGGAGTGTGGCAAAAATTATTTGTAAACTGTTTTGATAGTTTCTTTGCAGTAATACATTTAAGGTTAATAAAGTAGTTTACTCATCTATTAGTATATTATTATATATATATATGTCATCTATTCATAAGCAAGGTAACTAACCAAGAAATTTTGAAAAGTAGAGGCTCAACGCTGACTTAATGTTGGTTGGAAAGCATTACCTGATTTAGGTACAAGTTTTCAGAAGCTGTAATTTAAATCAGTAATAAAAAGTAATGAAAGATAAATAGGCAAACGTCACTATTTTGTGTTACTCTTCCCAACCGAAATATTATTTCATAAACTATGCACTTTAAATTTGTGTCTATAAGTATATTATAGTATGAAATTTTTTATAAGGTCCTTGAAAAAGGTCCATTTAGTATCTACTGAAATAAATGTTTTTGCTTCACGAAACTGTGATTTGAAATGGAAAGAGTCATGCAATTACAAACAAAATCTAACTTACTTTCCATCCCCTTTTATAACAGTAAAAATGGAACTTTATATTCTGGCCTATTTGGTTGGATGTCAAACTGAAAAGCTTAGGATGCCAACCTTCCATGAAATATTTATCAACTCTACGCAGAATAAATTTTGTTTTATTGCAGGAAAAAAAACTTGAACAGAAATTGCCAAACTGTTCCCAAGGGTTTTTCTATGATGTGCCCGTTATTTCAATTTTATTATTAATATAATTTCTTGTATTTAAAAAAAAAAAAAAAAACTGAAGGCGGATGTCAGTGAACAAAAACCTATAGATTAATTTTAACTTTCCTTAATTCTTTCAAACAGAACAAAGTGCTAAAATTATCAAGACATCCTTAACTGCTGTAATAATAAAAATAATAGAAATGAATGTTCAAAATTCAGTTTTTTTTAATCTTATAATTTATTTTTCATGACTGAATTTTACAGAAAAAATATCAGAATTTGTAATGTTCTTTTGTTTATTATGGATTATAAGGAGATTTTTCTTCCTTTTAGATGATGGCAGGAGGAGTAGGAATACCTGCAATCAAATGGTGTGGGACAGAGGGTGATTATAATGTGATGGTTATGGAGCTTCTTGGGCCTTCACTTGAAGATCTCTTCAATTTCTGTTCACGAAAGTTTTCTTTGAAAACTGTTCTTCTGTTAGCTGACCAATTAGTAAGTAATTATTTTCAGTTTTAAGAGTTTATGGTGATAAACTATTTAAAAGTTGATTGAAAGAGGAAAATTCGTATTTCATGTACTAAAAATTTATTTAATTTAAAAGTGCTGACAAAATAATCCATTCATTCGTCAAATACTGGAAAATTATTTAAATGCTCATATAATCATATTTACCAAAATTTAGTTCTCAATCTTTATCAATTGAATTACCTGACTTATTTACCATAACCTTTTTTTATATTCTTTTTGCACAGATTACAAGAATAGAATATATTCATAGTAAAAACTTTATTCATCGTGATATTAAGCCTGATAATTTTCTCATGGGTCTTGGGAAGAAAGGCAATTTAGTGTATATAATAGACTTTGGTTTAGCTAAGAAATATAGAGACTCGCGTTCCCATCAACACATACCTTACCGGGAAAACAAGAATTTAACTGGTACTGCAAGATATGCCTCTGTCAACACACACCTTGGAATTGGTTAGTACTATAATGATATTCTTATATTAGTAGTTCGTTTGAAGGCTTTCACTATTTTCTAATAAAGAAGTAAATTGTTTTAAGAATAGGAAAATAGTTTTTCTGTATTCTTTTTCAGCTCCTTGACAAATTGTTTGTAAAAATCTTTTATTCTTTGCATTTTTAATTCCTGATATTAAGAAGGAATGAGCAGAAAAATATTAGTGATTAACTTTCTTCATAAATGTAGTATATCACAGTTCATTGTTGTCCAATCATTCTCAGTTTTTAATTCACTTCTTAGAAGTTCAGTTTTAAAGTGCTCAGAATGTTATGTATTTTTATTACTGTCATTGTATAAGACTTATTTGAGGACATGCTTGTTAACAGTGAAAACGTTTGTACAGAAAGTAGTCATAGCTCACTGGAATCCCCTACTAAATTCAAGCGATATAATTTATTTTAGGGATTACATAAAGGAAGGATTGAAGTTTGGTGACTGGGTTTGAATCTCTTTACTTAATCTATAAATACAAATGAATATCTTACAACTTTCAAGTAAAAGGTAACAAAGAATGTGTATAATTAGTTAGGAAGAGCAGTTAATTGATAAGATGGTTATGTATGTGAATTAGTTTAGGTTGATGGTTGTGATAAGAGGTGTGGTCAAGAAGTGAATGAAGCTGTTCATGGAATTTTGTATGAAAGGAAAATGAGAAACTAATTAAATAATTATGTAAATTATAAATTTAAAATTTGTAAATGAACTTTCTTTACTTCACTATTTGAGTATCCCTTTATATATATTTCAATTTTATTTAAAAATATTATATTATTTTATTTCAGAGCAAAGTAGGAGGGATGATCTGGAGTCTTTAGGCTATGTTTTAATGTATTTCAATAGAGGATCTTTGCCGTGGCAAGGTTTGAAGGCTGCCACAAAGCGCCAAAAATACGAAAGAATTAGTGAAAAGAAAATGCAGACAGCAATTGAAGAACTTTGTAAAGGCTTTCCAAGTTAGTTACACTTTGACCTCTACTAATCAAAATAAATATGTATTTTGACTGTTGTTAGGATTATTTATATTAACTTTTTCATAAAAATTCCTAAAACTAGAAATGTTTTTAGTACTCTAAGAATATATAATCGATTAAAAAACTGATCTTATAGGACTTAACATAAGTTTTAAACATTTTTGTCTCAATTGTTATAAATACTGAAAAGGATGACTTTATTTTGGTTAATGTTTATCAAACGTAATTGAGTTTTTAAAATTAATATTTTTTTTTTAATTTGTTAGTGAAACTGCCATTATTTTAAGTAATTATTATTATTATTATTTATTTTTTTTTTAATTGTTTATGATTATTAATTTCGTATTATAAATTCCAGATGAATTTGCCACGTACCTGAATTTCTGCCGCTCTTTGCGTTTCGAAGAGAAGCCAGATTATAGTTATCTCCGCCAGATTTTCCGTCAACTTTTCCATCGACAAGGTTTCAATTATGATTATGTTTTTGATTGGAATATGCTCAAATTCGTAAGTACTTATTGTTATTAGTTTTGCATTTTTCTATTTATCATATTATAATTTAAAAATAAAAAAATAAAAATTTGTTTATACATTAAGACAATCAAAATTTTTTGCTTTTGGAAATATAATTGTATTGTATATCAGATTTGGGGATATCAGTAAATGTGAACTTTCTGCGGATATTAATTAATATAGAGGAAAATGTTTACTTGTATTGTGGATGTGATACACCTCATTAGTCCATAATAATTAATATATATATATATATATATATATATATATATATATATATATATATATATATATATATATATATATATATATATATATATATATATATATATATATATATATATATATATATATATATGATGGGAAGATTAAGAATTTTTTGACAGTAATGATGAAATTGAAAAAGCGTATTTTAATAAATTTGAAAATTTTATAATGAGGAAGAATTAAAATGTCTTTTTTCAAATTCTTAAATACATGTAATTTATTATACAAGTAGTGATGTAAGCCGGGTAAATACCCAATGGGTAGGGTACTTGTAAATGGGTATTTACTATTTACCAACGTCCAGGGTATAAATACCCAAAATGAGGATATTTAAAAATTAGAAATAGTAAGTAGACAGATAATAATACTGATTTCAAATGAACTTCAGAAAATCTAATGTATTCAAATATCGATATTAAAAAAAAAAATACATTTTTATAAATAATAGGAACGTAATTCGAACCTATGATTGTATGACCATGCGATGACTCTTAACAACTAGACCACGATAGGCTGATAGTGGATAGCAGCAACTTTTGGAGTATCTATCCCAAAGGGAGGATGGATGAACATTCACTATCCAAGTACCTCATGACTAATGCAGGGTAATAGTATCTTCAGAATATTGATTTTAAAATTGACTCATTCAAAATTCTAGTTCTTAAATTGTGATGCAGAAATAAAGCAGAAATAAAATCTTTTTCTCCAGTTTCCGTGGTAATTCAATTTCCCCTTGTAGAGTATATTTGTCCCCCATTACTAAGCAGCCTTTCACTCTTCAACAGAAGGTGGAGCAGAGAGATATTTAGCCAGTCTTTGTAAATTAATGTGCAAAATCGGCAGAAAATTGATGTAGATGACGATAGAGAAGAAAAGTATGCTGATGGCAATTAATTGTCCCATCATATGAAAATGATTGTAGCTGAAGTATATATTTAAACTTCATTTGAAACATTTTTTAAAATAAGATTTAATTAAAAAAAATTTTTTTTTTTTTTAATCTATAAAAAATTATAATTCAAAACAACTAGTTTTTGTGCAGGTACCTATATTTTTTCAAAAAGTTTTAATTTATATTAAGAAGCATAAAATAAAATAATTACAAGCCACATCTCTACACAGTTGAGCCTGCCCATAGAACGTCAGGCTGCACCCTTAGAATTGATGTGACCTTTTTTTTCTTAGTCTTTTTACATAAATAATATATTGTATGGTGAGCTCTTTTTAGAGTTTATTTTATTTACTTTTAATATTTTTTTTCTATTTCACAAAATTTAACTAACAATTCTGTTTATTGCTATCTAAAAGATGTCTAAAATGTTCAAGAAGTGATTTGTAGAATAGTTATAATGATGGCCTGGTTGGATATTTTTGATGTGGATAAAGGGAAGAGCATGAAGTCTGATGTAGGCAAAGTCTGATGTCTAAATTATGTAGAAGGGTACGATTCCCAGGCCAAAGTGAATGGAATATGGCCATCCTACCATTGAAAAAGAAACCAATGCACAATATGTGACTGTTCTGGGATAGTATGTTCTTGATTTAGACAAAATGGAATCATGCCAATTTATAAAGAGGTATTCAAATTCTTTAAAATGGATGTTGGTCAGTTTAAAGACAATTTTCCCAGTGAAGCTTTTGTCCAAAATTATAATACATGAAGAACAAATGTTAACAAGAGGATATAATTTTTTTATTCTTTTACGATAAACATTTTTTTATTTAAATTTTATGTGAATTTAAATTTTTATTTTCAAAAAATATATAATTTTACCACAAATTATTGTATGCTTGTGATTTATTTTTGGTTTAGAGATGAAGAAAATTATTCCAAGGAAATGTTTGTAACCGAAAATCTGTTTGTGTGAATTAAATGAACAGGTTTTTATAGTCTTTGAGCAGGAAGGGTGTTGCCATATTGTTTTACATTTATGGGTTAAAAAAATGGGAACCTTAAAGATTGGAAACTTGTTAACTTAGTTCATTCAAATTAAATAAACTGTCATTGGGAAACAATTAAAAAAAATCTTCATACTATAGAGGTAAATGCCTCATATTAGCTAACTAGAAGGGACTCAAAAATTGAGGAATAATTTAAATCAATCGTAGTTTGTATTTCAAATGTACCTCGTTATTAATTGGCCGAGACCATTCCTAGAATTATAAATATTGAGTTAAACGGAGAAACATTTAAGTTTATTTGTTATAATAACTTAATAATGATAGCATGTAAAACCGAGGATGTTAATGGTGGTGATCAGTATCACAATTAATACTTACTTGGTTTATTTTTATTTTTGCTGTTATATTTTTATTATTATTCCATAGGGTGGTTCAAGGAACCAAGAAGAAGGGGAGAGGCGAGAAAGGGGTAATAATCGCCCGCAGGGAACACCAACTGGTGCCACCTCCCGAATAAGACACGATACCACTGTAGGAGGTGTGCTCCCTTCGTCCAATCCAGGTATGATTCTAAAATTAGTGTTGTGCTTTTTTGTAAATGTTAAAAAGCTTTTGTCAGTTTTTCATTTTAAAGTTTAAAGAAAATATGCGCCTTGAAATAATTTCAAATTTTAGTATAGTTTAGCTACTTCAGTCTGTCTTGGTATGTTTTTTGTCTTGACAAAAACTTCGAGTTGGCTGTGCCAGTTATATACTTGTTGTCAAGTAAGATTTCATATTTTTTTTTTTTAAATTGATGCAAAGCTATGAAAGTTTTATTTTGCATATGTTATGTTATACACATCGATTTTCTGTAAATTCAGTTTATTACCTATTTAGTATGAAAAGTTCTTTTTTGTATTGTTTATTTCGAGTTTTATTTATTTGTTATTGTTGATGGGAATTAATTTAAAAAAAAAAAAAAAAAAAAGATATAGGGAAAATTGTAAAAGAAATCTGCACAACAATTTGAGGAAGGCGTGTACAGAATAACCACTTTTTTTAAAGCTAGTTTTTATAAGGTGTGTTAAGTTTAATTTTTGAAATTCGTTGATCGTCGTAAAATAAATTTTTTAAAATAGATTTGCATCAAACTGCTTTCATGGTAAATTAAAACTTAAATTTTGGGGAGGGAAATCTAGTGTGTCGGATGAATTTAGAATGATGTTACAAGGTTGAAAAGAGATCTGATATTTTTACGATTTGGAAGTGTAACCTCAAAATTAAAAGGTGTATTAATTTGGTTTGTTGTGAAATATATGTATATATATATATATATCAAAGCTCTGTCTTCCAGGGATTGGATTGAGGATACTACTTAGTCTTGCTTAAAAGTACTTTTGTTTCATATTTAGAAGAGTGAATTACTTGAAAGGTTGAGTGAGTTTAGTTTTCTTTCCATGTAACCAAATTTTAAATTGAAAAATCTAAAAACTTGCCAACCAAATTACTGATTGTTCTTACCTTAAGTATTATGAAATAAACTCGCCATTCCCATTCCCCAGTTATTATTATTATTATTATTATTATTATTATTAATATTAATGGATATAGTGTTTTATGCATTTTTTATTTTCATTTCAAAGTTCAGGTTGAAGTTATTTTAATTTAAACATTTTAATTCGATTTAAAAAAAAAAAAAAAAAAAAAGATAATCCTTACATCATGTAAGGTTTTTTTTAAATTAAAGTACATAAGAATCTTTCATAGGTAATTTATCTCGTCTTACGAGATTTTGGCTATACAGTTTTAGTAGCAGCATACTCTCATGGAATAGAATGTAGCATATTTTTTCTAATTCGTCTTTTTCACGGCTTCTGCCTATAACGACGGCTATTCATGGAAAATAAAGACTTTCAATCTCATTGACATACGTTACTTGATCATCTATCCACTTATTTCAATGACTTCACTCTATATTCTTTTACAAATCAACTTATTCATCGGCGAATTGTTTCAGATGCTCGAAGGTTCCTTTACTAGCAACTGGCATCCGATCTTTCTCTTATTTCTAATTGGACTGACAAAAAAAAAATCTTTATTGGAAATATTATATTGTTTCTCATATAAAATAAACATTTAATAGATTGGGTTGTTTTGGATTGTCTTTTGAACCTCACTGGACTACAATCGTCCCTATTGGTGTATCGTCAGTCTTTGTCCTGATTTTATATCACGCAGCTGGGTGTTTCTCACATATCATCTTGGAATATAGAAGTCTGGGGCTTTTTGATTTCACCCACACTCAAAGTTCTGTTCATTCATTTCCTAGCCATAGAACTGTTACATTGTTCATCTTGTATTATTGTTATACGGAAACCTTTTCTGAATTGTCAAGACACCACCTATGAGAGTTCATGTGATTCTTCTTTTTTAGTTTCAATCTGTTTCTGTGAAGTTCTTTTATCTTCATAGTTTGACACCCAAGCACACATTTTTATACTCCACTGGTAAAAACTGAGGGCTTCTTTTGAATTGCTTGCAATTATGACAGTTCGGGATTTCCATTCTCTGGTTAATTTACAGTGGTCTTTTGGACTTTTTCCACCATCTATTTCATTTAAAAAAAAGAAAGAAAAAAAAAATAAAATTCCTTTTTCTCTGAAGAATATGGAAGAATTTAATTCTGGAAAGTGTACAACATTCCATTCAATACATTGTTGAAAAATTGTGCAGTTAATTATTTAGTGTTTTCATTTATTACTTTTTGAGAATAATAATAATAATAATGATAAATAATATAATAATTAATTCCAACAGGAAAGGTTAGCAATTAAAATCTTTTTCTCATGAATTGTAATGTTGACTTTGATTCAAAATAGTTTGTCATGTTTGCTGTTTATTTTTCTATCACAATATATTTTATACATTTTTGAATGTCTTTATTGTAATGATTGTGTGCATGTTTTTCGAAATATTTATAGTCGGTATTTTTCCCATACCGTGCTTCTACATTTTCAGGATCGCTTATGTAGACCTTCCTGATTCACGCTTCTATTTTGCCAGGATCAGTTGTTGCGTTGTTTTGTCATTATGGGGTAATGATTATAGTTAAAATGATGAGTGACCGTTTTGCTTTTTATAATTAGTAATTTTGCTTTGTTTTGATCTGTATATATATATAAACTTTATAAAATATTTTATTACCTATATCGATGAGACAAAATAAGTTTGAGTGCTTAATGGTGCTTGGCAATGTTTTTTTTTTTTTTTTTTTTTTTTTTTTTTTTTTTTTTTTTTTTTTTTTTTTTTTTTTTTTATCGTTAGGACTTAAAAAAAATTTATACAGGATGCCTTGAAATCTTTGTTTGCACTTGTACATAAAAAAAATTGTTTTTTTATTTATTTATTTTTTTTCCTTTTTCTTCCTTCTTTCCTTATAGAGAATGCTTAATGCTTTTACTTTCCTAACGAATCATAATTATGAATCAAAACTCAACTTGCCATCCCCCATTTTGAAGCAGGGGTTAGATAACAATGATCCCCCATTTTGAAGCAGGGGTTAGATAACAATGATAATAATAATTAAAATGTGAGCACATTGTAATTAATATCAGTAAACTTATGGTTATGATTGGTTTGCTAATTGGGAGAAGTGGATAGTTTTAAAAAAAATAGTTTAAAAGGCAAGAATGATCGATCATTTGTTTATAATACTAATATAATTATAATTGACGATTGTTGAGAGTAGTAAAGATGGTTGATATTTTAAGTACTAGCATTCCATTAACTTTTGCTCAATGAAAAATTGTTTTAAATTTATTTTAGGACTTAGGTCCATAATTGGTAGTTTCTTTTACACGGCATGATTGATATTGTTCATACGAACAGTGAATAAAATAAAAAGGGTTCAGTGTTCTCCAGCAGTGAATATGTAGCCACAAAAGTTTGATTTATATAAAAAAAGAAATACGATAATTTTTTTTTTCTTGATCAAATTAATATAAGACAATCAAGCTCACATTTATTATAATTTTAAAATTATTTATTGTAATATATAGAAATGACATTAGATAACTTATTTTTAAAAAAAATTGATTATAAAATTTTTATTCTTTTAAATATAATTTTTTTTTCTTTTTATTATAATAAGAATTAATAAAAATAATAGTAATAGTATAAATAATAATAATAATAATATATTTTACAATATAAGCACTTATAATGAATAACTATTCTCCCAACTTATATTGTCGCTCTATAATTTTTAAATCGCTAATAGTATCTTGGTGTTTAAAAAAAAAAATTTTTTTTTTTTTTTTTTTTTTTTTTTTTTTTTTTTTTTTTTTTTTTTTTTTTTTTTTTCAGTTTTGTGCTTTCTCGCACTTTATTTTCTAT
>SEYY01000164.1:51411-58911 GCA_009176605.1 Armadillidium nasatum
AGGTTTTATTATTATTATTTTTAATTATTATTATTATTATTATCATCATCTTCATTATTTTGTGGTACTGCTGGGGAATTGTGAGTGTGAAAGTGTTGAATGTATGAAGAACTGAATGTCATTTATATAAATAATGTTTTTACACACTTAACACGCGTCAAAAATTGATGAAACTTGAGATTATATAAGGAAAAATAAATAATGATTGATAAAATTTGAAAAAGTTTTATTTTTTTCCTTATTAGGTGTGAATATCATTATTATTAGTGTACTAGAATATTTTTTCAATTCTTGATAAGTAATATTATTATTATTATTATTATTATTATTTTATTTTATTTTATTAGTAGTTTTAGTACTATTAGTATTACTGTACTGGTATTATTTTTCTTGGATGTTAAAGACTGACAACATTGTTGCTGCCTCTATCCCTCTTCTCTTTCTCTGGATCCACTTGAAATTCCTTCTATTGTTCGTCTTCAGGAAATCAAATCTGGAATTCCCTCATTTACGAGAAACTTAAGTCATTTTTATTGTCTGGTAATCTTTGTTTGGTTTGATGTTTCGACACCACCCACGTCCTTTCTTGCCTACCTTTCATAAGGAGGCAGCTTTTGACAGCTTTCATGACGTGTCAAATATTGCAGTAAAAGCATTCATTAGATTAATAAAGGCATGTTATTTGTGGCAAAGTTTAGATTGGGACATCTGCTAATGAGTTGGAGAGCCCAAGTGCTAGGCTCCAAAAGTGCACTGACACACCAAACCTCCAGTGAAGTAGTTGAAAATCCCATCACACAATTTTGAAGCATCCACATTGACATTGTCGACTCATATATATATCAAGGGGAAGTCAAAAAAGAACCTGGAAAAGTGTTTGTTCAAACACGCTGAGCATTTTTACAGTAAAGCAGGGTTGATCATTTCTCCAGTCTATAATTATTGATATTCCAGCATGTTATTTTATTCATTCATTCATCAGTCAATGTATATATATTGTAGGTGCCTTTTAAAAAATTAAATTTTTTTTTAACCATGAAATACATGAATTTTGAGATGAAGGCATCATCAAATTCCTTTTTAGGCTTGGTTTGGACAGCTTCTTAAATCATTGAGGCTTTGCAAAAGGTTCGGGGAAATCTTAACGTATCCATCCTACAGCCCTGGTTTTACCCCATCTGACATATTTTTGTTTCCAAAAAATGAAAGACTACCTCAAAGGTTGTAGGTAGAGTGTGGACCAATCAATTAGTGGTTTCAGATTGGTTCAAAAGGAGGGACGAAAAATTCTTTAGAAAGGGGTTAAACGGGTGGAGACCCTACCATCAAAAGTGTATTAACTTTGAGGGAGACTGTGTTAAAAAATAACTCCATTAATGTTTATTAAAAAATGATTGTTTTTTGTTTTTTCTCGAACTTTTTGAATTCCACACACATATATATATATATGCGGGCAAAAAGTAAGTACACAAAAAGAGGAAATACAAAGTGGTTAATGGAAAAACATGTTGTTCGTATTGTTTTCAGAACAGTCCTTAATACGTATCCAACCACTGTTGATGAACACACATTAGGTGAACTGTAGTTATGCTTATGGCTTTTTCAATACGTTTTTATTTGTAGTTTGAAATGCTGAGAGTAGATTAAGGATACTTTTAAAAAAAAGCTATGGAATAGGTGTTACTTATTTAGTGTAAGAAGTTGATCCTAGTGTTTTATTTGCGTAATTAACTCAACTTTCTAAAATCTTATTGATGCATACTAAAAATAAAAGTAAAATCAAAGGTATATGACAGGTGAAGTAAACCATTGAAGAGAGTTACGAACCTGAGAACTATATATATTGTGAATAAAATGGTAAATAAAGATTATTCTACTGTGGGGTTAGTCATCAAGGTTGTGAAGATGATCCGCGAATTCTCGAACTTTGACTTCCATTCTGTATTCCTTTTCATTCTTCCATATTAAAGGTTTTGTATACTAAACCTTGTAACTTTAATGCAAATTGGAAAATAGAATTTAATATATTGGACTACGATTACGTGTTTATATTTAAATTGCAGAAAAGTTTTAAATTTTAAAATACTTAAAATTATTTCGTTTCAATTCAGTATGTTTGAGTATAATACCTTTTGTAAATTCCGTATATTATTTTGCTAAATATGAGAAACATACCATACACATACCTATAAATATAAAACGTTAGTTTAGTAGAATTTTTAACTGATATGAAAGTTTAAATATATTAACATTTGTTTATATTAAATAATTAAAAGTTACTGATATCTTTGATCGTCTTTTTAACGAAAAAACTTTAGATCCAGATCAGATTATTTTCATAATCCTTTACGTCTCTTTTTAAAGTTCTGAAAACTTTTGAGTAACATTATTGTTGCTTCATTAAAATAACGTAAACAGAAATGGCAAATGCAGTTTCCTGATGAATAAAAAATAGAGAAACTTCAATTTTAGAATCTTTTTCTCTCTTTTTATTACACAGCATTGGGTCGAATTCGAAATGGAATTGAACAAGACCAAAGATTGAGTATTCGCATGCTCAAAGGTCATCCTCATGACGTCATTCGAACTCCAGAAAGGTAATTATTATTATTATTTAATAAAAAATAAATTATATTATATATATATATATATATATATATATATATATATATATATATATATATATATATATATATATATATATATATATATATATATATAATATATATATATATATATATATATATATATATATATATATATATATAATATATTATATAATATTATTTAAAAAAAAAAAAAATTTATTACCCTGCAGTGTGAATCGATGAACTTTTGACGCTAAATAAAATATGTTGATCATTTATCTTAATTGTGAAGAAAGTTCCCCCAGGGTTAGACTTAAAATTTTTAATATAGTGCTGTTGATTTAATTTTGCAAAACAAAATATGAAAACGGCAAAGATAATTATATATATATATATATATATATATATATATATATATATATATATATATATATATATATATAATATATATATATATATATATATATAAAATAAAATATAATATAATATAATATTCTCACAGTTATAAAACGCATAGTGCGGCTAATTGGTTCCGGCAACTTCCCGTACTGTTTGAAATCGCACTATTCGAAGAATGTAAGCTGTATGGAAAATGATAATTCGTTTTTTTTTTTTTTTTTTTTTTTTTTTTGTAAACATTCTTTTCCATTTATCGATGTATTAATGGTTATTTCAATGCTTGTAATGAATAATATGATACGAATGAATTATAAAACTACAGATAAATTATTATTAATGTATTATTGAACAAAAAAAAAGGCAGATGTTGACGACGCCATAATTACTATTATTTTTTAAAAAGGATGTGTGTCTGAAAAAGTTTTTTTTTTGTGGGTGAAAGGAGAGCCTTTGCAATGATAAGTTAGAACAAGGCGGCGGCTCGTGGGGAAGTTTTTCCCGGCTTTGCCAACCCCTGACTGAACTCCCGAGATGGAGTTGTGATAGAGCATTTAATTGTATTGGGTTAAATTCTAATTACATTGTACTTATTCTAACTTAATTCTAATTAAATATATAATTAACTAAATAAGCCGATATAATATATATATATATATATATATATATATATATATATATATTATATATATATATATATATATATATATATATATATATTATATAATATTATATATATATATATATATATATATATATATATATATATATATTATATATGGGTCTTTTGAGTTTTAAGACTACTTGTGCAGTACCAATTTTACGCGAGCACAGAGGCAGTTATCGTCACAAACAGGAATGAACAAGTCTCAACACATTTTGTGAGTCGACTCGACTGTGATTTATGCAGTAGTTGTAATTTGTAGTTTGTTAAAGCTTCATCATAGATTTTAGGACCAATGTTTGTTTCAAAGCTGTGAAAGTGTACAGTAGCATTATGAATGAAATAGTAAATGCAGCTTTTTTAGGACCGAGCCCTAACCAGTTTGAAAGTTTTCAGAGGGTAACGAGAAGAATTCGTTGAAAATGACCCTAGGAATTGGCGGCCTTTCAAATGTTAAGTAACGAAAATTTCGAGAAAATTCGTCAGTTGTTGCATGGAAACCGTTACCTTTACTTAAGAATGACGGTAGAGAAGATGAAAAATAGCATAGGCGAAGTGAGAAAAATTGTAGTGGAAGATCTCAGTAAATGGAAGGTGTGCTCGCGCTTTGTTCCATACTCTAACTCCAGATTAGAAATAACAGATTTGATTGCCACAACAAACAGTTATCCTTAATTCTTTAAGAAGATTGTAACTGGTGATGAAAGTTGGTGTTTTGCCTACGATCTTAGCATTAAACGTCGATCCTCTGCTTGCGTTGGAGAAACTTTGCTAAGGTCAACAAATGTGATTTCAGAAATCTCGTATGAAGACTTTGTTGATTTTTTCTATTGGCAGTTTGTAATCCACAAAGAATTTGTTCCAGAGGGTCAGACTGTTAATGTAATATACTATAAAGGTGTAATGGAGAGGCTACTACAAGTAATTCGATGTGTTAAAAAAAAACCGGAGATGTGTGAATCTGTTGTAAGGTTTCTCCTGCAGGACAACTCTCCTCCCACAACTTCAGCAACCGTGAAGGTGATTTTTGGGGAGAAAATTGTGACTGGGCTTGACCGCCCACAGTATTCGCTTAACTTAGTTCCTGCTGAAATGAAAACACACATGAAGGGTCGTGTCTTAGACTTGATTTCGGATACCCAAAAAGCTTTGAAGAATACATTGAACATCATTGCAAAGGAATACTTTTACAGAGGCAACCAGACGTTGTATGATCGTGCAAATTAGTGTATACAGTTAGAAGGGATGTTTGTCAAATAAACAGTCAAAATTTTTTTTGCGTTGGCAAATTTTTCTTCAAATATTATTATTATTATATTTATTATTATTTGTTTTGTTTTTTTATTTCAGGTCTGGTTTAGAATTTGGTAAGGTAACTCGTAAATTAGCGTCTGGTAAGGATCCAGGCTCACTACGCTCAGTTTCTAAGAAATGACCTAAGCTTCTCTAATAAGGATTTTAACACTTCGGGATGAACACACAAATACCAGCATGATTATGATTTCTTTACTTGGTCAACTATAAATTATTCGGGTTCCTGTTAATGTTTCTTTTATATATGGGTCGCGTTTTTTTTAAATGAACTATATATATATATATATATATATATATATATATATATATATATATATATATATATATATATATTTATATTATAATATATATATATATATATATATATATATATATATATATATATATATATATATATATATATATATATATATATATATATATATATATATATATATATATATATATATATATATATATATATATATATATATATATATATATATATATATATATATATATATATATATATATATATATATATATATATATATATATATATATATATATATATATATATATAAATATATATATATATATATATATATATATATATATATATATATATATATATATATATATATATATATATATATATATATATATATATATATATATATATATATATATATATATATATATATATATATATATATATATAAATATATATAATATATATATATATATATATATATATATATTATATATAATATATAATATATATATATATATATATAATATATATAATATTTGTATTATAATAAATTTTAATATTTCTTTTGTACACAAATAAAAATATAGTAAATTTACCTTTCTATTTTTTTGATGCACAATGGTACAAATTCTCTGTCTATGCTGTATAGCATTATGGTCTTAGTCTTTAGTCTTCCTGGTTTGCTTGTTACTCAAAGTAAAGGTTGCTAGATTTTACAAGGGGTCTATTTACTAATTAGGTTTGTTTTTTATCTATTTTAATATATTTTTAGTAGTGTGCGAAGCATACTCCATACAGGGGCGGACAATACCCCTATAGAGAGCAAGCAAATGGGGTGGCGTGAAATAATTCTGAAGGTGCCTCAAACCCGACCTCATAGAAGCTTGTTTAGAAAGAGTATTAATGTTATCTTTCCAAGAAAGATCACGAGAAAGGATACGCTAAGAATATTAAGAACAGATGAAGGTTTAAGTTGTGTGTTTTCGAAGAAGACATCATAGTTGTGTGCAAGATTGTGGAGAGATAGAGGATCCGAGTTTTTGAGGCATTGAAAACAGCCATGTTTTCTCTGGCCCAATTTGAAATAAGAGAAAGATCAGAGGTTAGTTGCTCCAAGGCTACCCTTCTCGAGTCCATTAACTGCTGTTGGGTGGGGCCTTTTTTAAACTGGAAGGAGTAATGAAGGGTGGAGTCTCCAGGATAGGAGATAAGGTAATATAAAGAAGGTCGTTAATGAAAAGCAGAAAAAGTGTTTGGGATAGGACAGAACCCTGAGGAACACCACTATTAATAGATTTAAAGGAAGAACGGTGGCCGTCTACATCAGCTGCTATAGAACGACCGGAAAGGAAATTAGAGAGAAGATCAGAGAGGGAAAAATGGACACCTAAAAAGGGAAGTTTAGAAATCACAGCTTTGTGCACGACTCTATCGAAAGCTTTCGATATGTCCAGCGCGATAGCAAAGGATTCACCGAAATGCCGAAGGGGGGAGGACCAAGAGTCAGACAGAAAGGAAAGAAAATCACCAGTAGAGCGTTTCTTGCGAAAGCCATACTGTCTATCAGAGATAAAATTAGAAGAATTGTGATGTTTCCAAATCTTTTCCTGTTAAAGATGGATTCGAAAACTTTAGAGAGAACGGAGGTCAAAGAAATTGGACTGTAATTAGAGGGCTGAGATGGGTCCCCCTTCTTCGGCACAAGCTGAATGAGCGCACGTTTCCAGTAAGAAGGTAAGGTTGAAGTAGAGAGACAAAGACGAAATAATTTACCAAGAGTTGGTGCAAACTCAGAAACACAAGTTTTGAGAACCTCAGGAGGAATACCATCGGACCGTACGCCTTCTTTAGTTAAGCTCAGAGAGCAGAAATGACATTTTAGAAAAAATTCTAATTTTAGGCATATAGTTAGAGGGGGTTGAAGGAGGAGGAATAGCTCCGAATTTTTAAGGTTGAATTAGAGCAAAGTTTGAGCGAAAAGTTATTTTAGAAAAGGTAAAACAGCAGTTGTGCCGTCGGAAGATATTAAAGAGTGAAAGAGGAAGAAGCAAAGTTAGAGTTGACATGTTTCAAAATGCCAGAAAGAAAAACCAGAAAGATTAGCATTTTCACAGAGAAGAGTTTTTGGTGTTACAAGTAGATTTTGCACGATTCCGGGGATGAAATTTAAGTGTGAGTTTCTGAGTTTGAAGACGATGTAAATCCTGAAGGCAACATCCCTGCGGATAGCGCGAGAATAAGCAGAGTTAAACCAAAGTTTGTAAGGTTTAGTAGAAGGGAAAGAA
>SEYY01000164.1:63911-66624 GCA_009176605.1 Armadillidium nasatum
TAAATCTATTAATGTGGTGTTCTCAGGTTCTGTCTATTCCCCACTTTTTTTGCTTTTCATTAAACGACTTTATATACCTTAGTCTCCTATCCTGAGAATACTTCATTACTCTTCAGTTAAAAAAGGCCACCAAGGTATGGACTCGAGAAGGGTAGCCTTGAGCAACTAACCTCTGATTTTTTTCATATTTCAAATTGAGACAGAGAAAACATGGCTGTTTTCAATGCCTCAAAAAACCTCGGGTTCTCCATCTCTCTACTCGACAAAAACACACAACTCAAACCAACAATTCTCCTAAAGATTTTCGGTGTTTCTTTTTCTCATAATCTTTCTTTTCTAAACAAGCTTCTATGAGGTCGGTGTTCCTGAGGCACCTTCAGAATTATTTCACGCCACCCCATTGCTTGCTCTCTATAGGGGTATTGTTCGCCTTTGTATGGAGTATGCTTCGCACACTACTAAAAATATATTAAAATAGATAAAAAACAAACCTAATTAGTAAATAGACCCCTTGTAAAATCTAGCAACCTTTACTTTGAGTAACAAGCAAACCAGGAAGACTAAAGACTAAGTTGTTGGAATTTGTACATTGTTGCGGGTTTTTATTTTTATTGTGTACAGTAAAAATATTAAAATTAATTATTAATACAAATATTATTTAATATTTATTATATATATTAATATATAATATGATTATATATATATAATATATATTATATATATAAGTATAATATATATAATATATATATATTATTATATATAAATAATATATATATATATATAATATATATTATATATATATATTATATATATAATATATATATATTATATATAGTATATATATATATATAATATAATTATATATATATTTTTTTTTTTTTTTTTATTATATTTTAATAATTAATATAAATCTTTAATTATTATATATATAATTATATTAATATTATATATATATATATATTATAATTATATATATATTATTTTTTTTTTTTTTTTTTTTTTTTTTTTTTTTTTTTTTTTTTTTTTTTTTTTTTATTAATATTAATATTAAAATATATAAAATATTAAAAAAAAAAAAAAAAAAAAAAAAAAAAAAAAAAAAAAAAAAAAAAAAAAAAAAAAAAAAAAAAAAAAAAAAAAAAAAAAAAAAAAAATAAATATATAATATATATATATATATATATATATATATATAATATATTATATATATATATATATAATATATATATATTAGTTCATTAAAAAAACGCGACCCATATATAAAAGAAACATTAACAGGAACCCGAATAATTTATAGTTGACCAAGTAAAGAAATCATAATCATGCTGGTATTTGTGTGTTCATCCCGAAGTGTTAAAATCCTTATTAGAGAAGCTTAGGTCATTTCTTAGAAACTGAGCGTAGTGAGCCTGGATCCTTACCAGACGCTAATTTACGAGTTACCTTACCAAATTCTAAACCAGACCTGAAATAAAAAAATCATAATAATAATAATAATAATAATAATAATAATATTTGAAGAAAAAATTTGCCAACGCAAAAAGAAATTTTGACTGTTTATTTGACAAACATCCCTTCTAACTGTATACACTAATTTGCACGATCATACAACGTCTGGTTGCCTCTGTAAAAGTATTCCTTTGCAATGATGTTCAATGTATTCATCAAAGCTTTTTGGGTATCCGAAATCAAGTCTAAGACACGACCCTTCATGTGTGTTTTCATTTCAGCAGGAACTAAGTTAAGCGAATACTGTGGGCGGTCAAGCCCAGTCACAATTTTCTCCCCAAAAATCACCTTCACGGTTGCTGAGTTGTGGGAGGAGAGTTGTCCTGCAGGAGAAACCTTACAACAGATTCACACATCTCCGGTTTTTTTTTAACACATCGAATTACTTGTAGTAGCCTCTCCATTACACCTTTATAGTATATTACATTAACAGTCTGACCCTCTGGAACAAATTCTTTGTGGATTACAAACTGCCAATAGAAAAAAATCAACAAAGTCTTCATACGAGATTTCTGAAATCACTTTTGTTGGGCCTTAGCAAAGTTTCTTCAACGCAAGCAGAGGATCGACTTTTAATGGTAAGATCGTAGGCAAAACACCAACTTTCATCACCAGTTACAATCTTCTTAAAGAATTAAGGATAACTGTTTGTTGTGGCAATCAAATCTGTTATTTCTAATCTGGAGTTAGAGTATGGAACAAAGCGCGAGCACACCTTCCATTTACTGAGATCTTCCACTACAATTTTTCTCACTTCGCCTATGCTATTTTTCATCTTCTCTACCGTCATTCTTAAGTAAAGGTAACGGTTTCCATGCAACAACTGACGAATTTTCTCGAAATTTTCGTTACTTAACATTTGAAAGGCCGCCAATTCCTAGGGTCATTTTCAACGAATTCTTCTCGTTACCCTCTGAAAACTTTCAAACTGGTTAGGGCTCGGTCCTAAAAAGAGCTGCATTTACTATTTCATTTATAATGCTACTGTACACTTTCACAGCTTTGAAACAAACATTGATCCTAAAATCTATGATGAAGCTTTAACAAACTACAAATTACAACTACTGCATAAATCACAGAGTCAAGTCGACTCATAAAATGTGTTGAGACTTGTTCATTCCTGTTTGTAACGATAATTGCCTCTGTGCTCGCGTAAAATTGGCACTGCACAAGTAGTCTTAAAACTCAAAAGACCCATATATAT